>PVHX01031964.1:0-14406 GCA_004024805.1 Geosciurus inauris | reverse complement strand
TGTGTTCATCTACAACTAAAAAAATTTTAAAAAATATATTGATGGTAAATAAGCCTGTGTAAAGAAGCTCCAGTTTCTATGACATCATGGATATGCAAATTTAAATAATAAGAGGCCTCCTCTCATCTATTAGAATGACCAGAATCCAGAGCACAACATCAAAGGCTGGATGTGGAGCAACAGGAACTCTGATTCATTGCAGGCGCAAATGCCAAGTGGTATAGCCACCCAGTAAGACAGATTGGTAGTTTCTTAGAAAACTAAAAATACTCTCCACCTTATGATTCAGCAATCATGCTTCTTGGTATTTCTCAAAAAAAAAAAAAAAAAAAGTTGAGAAAGTATGCTTCCATAAAAATATGTACAGGACAATATATAGTAGCATTATTCGTAATTGCAAAACGTGAAAACAAGCAACCTGTTTTTAGTGAGGTTGAGTAAACTGTGGTATCTAGACAATCTAATAGTATTCACAGTAAAACTAAATGAGCCATCAGACAAGGAAAAGACTTAAGAGGAAACTTAAATGCATTGTTAGTATGTTGAAAAAACCCAGTCTGAAAAGGCTACATATTGTATGAACCTCAATATAGGACATTCTGGAAAGGGTAAAACTGAAGATAGTAAAAGAATACATTGTTTCCAGGGATTGGGGATGGTATGAATAGCTGATGGTATAAAGGATTTTTAGGCATTGAAAATATTTCTTATGATGCTATAGTGACAGTGACCTATTATCATACCTTTTTCAAACCCATAGGATGTACAACACCAAAAATGAACTCTAATGTGAACTATGGACTTCAGGTGATAATGGTGTATCATTGTAAGTTCACTCATTTTAACAACGTACCAGTCTGGGGATGGGGGCTACTGAAAACCAGAGGCAGAGGCTTTATGGTAAACATATGTAGTTTCTACTCAATTTTTCTCTGAACCTAAAACTGCTCTAAAAAGTAGTCTATTTTTTTAAAGGAGAGAAATTCTGAATGAATTTATAGTTTAGATGAACTATCTTCATTACTTGCAAATTGAGAAGTATAAATGATAAAAACTTACTTTCCATACTGAAAACTGTCTCCCATCACAATCCCTGTGAATTGTGCCTAAATCAGCTCCTCTTTTCTGTTCTGATGACTTAAAAGTATTCAGACTAGTGATGTTAAACATAATAGTCAGCTTTTTGTCATTATACCAAGTGCCTGAGAGTTATAGAGAGCTTAGAGAGATACGGTTTTTCTGACTCATAGTTTTAGAGGTTTCAGTCCATGTTGGAATGACCTGCTGCTTTGTGTGAGGCAGCACATCATGGTGGAAATGCATGGGGGAGCAAAATCATTCACTTCATGGTGGGGAAATGAAAAAAAGAAGAGCCTGGGGTCCCATAATCCCCTTCAAGGGCATGCTCTCAATCAATGACCTCAAGTCCTCCCACTAGGCTCCACCTCTTAAACTTTCTACCACCTCCCAATAGCACCAAGCCAGGGACTAAGCCTTTAACACATGGGCCTTTGGAAACATTAAATATTCAAAACAGCATCTAATCAGGTGTTTTCTTATGTACATAGGAAGTTTGCTAATAAATTTATGACATTATTATTATCATTTGGTACTAGGAATTGAACTCAGGGATACTCGACCACTGAGCAACATCCCCAACCCTATTTTGTGTTTTATGTAGAGACAGGGTCTCGCTGAGTTGCTTAGCACCTCGCCGTTGCTGAGGCTGGCTTTGAACTCCCAAGTCTCCTGTCTCTGGAGTGTGGGGATTATAGGCTCTTATTATTTTTCACAATATATTTAGAATATTTTGCACACTTACTGAAAGGAACACCAGGCAAGATGTGTTTGCATTATCCAGGAGGCTGGATTCACCTTGCAACTAATGTCTCACACATCACTGATGAATGCAGAAAATGAAGTATTTCAATTTTTAAAGGAATCATTATACTAATTGAAATTGTTTTAGAATAAGGTAAGAAGCATGATAGCAAAGTTTTTCAGAGCTGGATTTTCTGCCCCAACCTTTATTCGCTATGCTACATTATTGTGGGAACATTTATCCATCCATTTTTAAACAAATGTTTTATGAGCCTACTTAAGAGGCATTATATAACAGTGATTAAGTACGTGGACTCTGAACTTAATTTCCTTGGTTCACATCTGCTCTGACCACCATGACTATCTGAGTTTCTGTAATGTACTTGGCTTCTCCTGCTTCTTTTTTCTCAGCTTTAAATGAAAACAAAATAAAAATTCTTCCCACATAGTGTCATTATATGCATATATATAATATCTAATATATTTGTAGCTAGGCAGTTACATAGATACATAGATGTCAGTTCATGTTAGTATAAAGTAAAAGCAAAGTAAGTGATTGCCATGAGTACTTCTGCATGTTTTGAGTTTTCTTTTTCTATAAAAATGAAGTACAGATATCATCCACCTTGGGGTATTATTATTTCTCAAATCTTGATATGATGCATGGAATATGACAAGAGCCCAATGGATTTATACATCACCAATGTTATAATCATAAGTTCACTTTATTTGTCAAAGCAATGGAAATAAGGAAGTTTTAAAGCTGCTTGAGATGCAAAGTTTACGTAGGTCCCACCTGAAACCTAGGTTATCAATCAAATGTGGTTTATTGCTCAGAGTTGATAAAGAGAACTTGGGCTTTCTAGAATTTACTTTTAAGGATTAGGGAATTTCAGCATCTACAGGTTTGTTGGATAAAAAGGATGTTCTATATAATTTTCCTCTTAAAGCCTTCTTCAAGTCTGAAAGTCACATGTTATCAAAAGACTTAACACTCTCTTCTTTAAAAATAACAGCAAACTAAAAAAGCATAGTGTTTTCCTTACAAAAATCAAATGTTTCTCATTTGTTCTCATACAGAGGGCCCCATGTGGCCACCATGCTCCTCACTCTTCCCACAGCTTTCCGGAAGGTGGAAGAGGAGGTGGTCCATAGATGAGGAGAACCCTGATGAAAGACACCTGGTGCAGAG
Organism: Geosciurus inauris; assembly: GCA_004024805.1. Taxonomy (NCBI): domain Eukaryota; kingdom Metazoa; phylum Chordata; class Mammalia; order Rodentia; family Sciuridae; genus Geosciurus; species Geosciurus inauris. The sequence continues at coordinate 11,393 of PVHX01031964.1, read as the reverse complement.
GAGAACAGGACTCTACAGGTCTCTTTATACTTCCTTTAGTGAGGCAGGTAAGCTCACTGCAAACTCACTCAGAGATGGTGGAAAACAGTCTCTACAGGGCACTTATTAGATGATAGGTGTGATTTTAGGTATGTCATTTGTATTGTTTTTGTCACTATAGTTTTTGTTATTTTTGGGTATGGGTTATTATATTCATAGCCACATGAAACTATGTTCAGAACAGGAGACTGCGTTTCAGGGAGAAAACAAGTGATTAAATGGGAATACAAACTCAGGTGTGAGGCTGCTCAGGTGGCTCAGCGTTGCTCTAAAATGTGGATGCTCATCCAGGAGCAGCTCCATGGTATGTGACCTTGAGTGAAGCACTTAGCAGCTATGACCCTAAGTATCCTCTAGTATCACAACACAATGCCTGCTTTACCTATTAGGTGCAGCTATTATTTTTTATTTTATTTATTTATTTGTTGGCTGGTTGGTTTATTTTTAGTATCTCGGATTGAACCCAGGAGTGTTTAACCACTGAGCCATGTCCCCAGCCCTTTTTATATTTTATTTAGAGACAAGGTCTTGCTAAGTTGCTGAAGTTGTCTTTCTGCCTCAGCCTACAGAGCTGCTGGGATTACAGGCATGTGCCACTGTGCTGGGCTCAGGCATGACTATTATGAAGACCGAGATTGCCAGTGAGTGTGCTTGGTATTTAATTGGGATAGCCAATTTAAAAAATTAGACAGCACTTGTCTTGGGTCAGTTCATGGTCTAAAATTCCCACTACCCCCTCAGTCATTGGTATTTGTTAAAGGGTTTCTGGATGCTCTGGGTCTTCTGCAATGGACACAGCTTTGAAAACAAGGGCAAAACAGGTTTGCTTCATCAGGATTCTCTTGTGCTTTGCACCTAGGAATTCATGACAGCTTCTATAGTTTAAATGTCACTCAAAAGTTCATGTGCTAGAAGCTTGACTTCCAAATTCACAGGTTGAAGATATGTGGACATAGGGCATTTCAGAGATACTTAGGATAAGTGTATTCCTCATGATGTGGTTCATGGCTTTATGAGATAGGGAAGAGAAAGGTAAACTGACAGGTCCCCCAGATCTCATCATACCCTTCACCATGTTTGACCCAATAAGAAGACCTCACCCATTGCTAGCACCTTGATATTAGACTTTTCAGCCTTTAGAACTATGAGAAACAAATTTCTTTCCTTTATAAATTACCCTATTTGTGATTCTGTTGCAGTGATACAAACCAGACCAAAACAAATGCCTATGTGTAAATAAAGAAATCAGTTTAACAAAGGGCCTGGGGTTGGGGCAGATCACTCCACACCAATCCCTATACATCTGGCACAAATGCCCTGAAAATACATCCCCACTTCTAGAGATCTCCCATCTCAGTGAGCCACTGTCACTGAGAACCCCGCAGCCCTGCCCATTTGTCTCAGATTTCCCTTTAACAACAGGTGCATGTAAAGCCAAGAGATGGTTTTATAGGATCTTGAAGCTGTGGCTGCAGCTGCTGGTGTATAAATAAACTATAGGCCACCCAGGGCATTTTTTTGGTCTAAGACCTAAAAAGGAAGATTGTCCATATTTCTTAACTTTTTAAAAATGATTAGGAGAATGTGAAAGCTTCTTCTGCAACTGATTTTAGCATCTCAATTAATATTCAAAACTAGTAATTTCTTTGCAGATCACATGTAACTATTAGAGAAGGAACAAACTAACCGTATGATGTGCTAATATGAGTTAAATCATGAAAATCACTTATTTCTGGTGAATTTCACTCCACAAGAATGTGCTTTCTTGGTCACCCTTCTTTGATAACTCTTGAATCATGTAACACCAACAGGTAAAAATTATTGTGAGTTGGACGCAGTGGCACAAACCTGTAATCCCAGCAGTTCAGGAGGCAGAGGCAGAAGGATCTCAAGTTCAAAGCCAGCCTCAGCAACTTAGCAAGGCCCTAAGCAACTCAGTAAGACCCTGTCTCTAAATAAAGTACAAAATAGAGCTGGGGATGTGGCTCAGGGGTTGAATGCTCCTGAGTTCAATCTCTGGTACCCTTCCAAAATATATATATATAAAAATACTTATATATATTATATATTTTATTTATATATTTTATATATTATATATAATGTCTATATTATATATAATGTACATATTATATATATATACATATGTATATTTATATTTTATATATATTTATATTTTACATATATATATATTTATATATATAAATATATATATATATTTTGTAAACATGAGATTGGTTCATTTTCAGGCAGAGGAAATCCCTAAAACTTCCCAGTACAACAAACAAAATACTTCACATTTACATTAAATGAGGTAGGAGAAGAAAAGATTTTACTCACAGAAAACTGTTGTGTGCGTATTATGGAGGTTATTTATTTTTTTTCTCAGTCTATATAGTCATGTGTCACTTAGCTATAGGGATATATTCTGGGAAAAGCTTCCTTAGGCAATTTCATCATTGTGTAAACTCTTAAAGTGTACTTACACAAGCCTAGATGATGGAGGTCAATCACTTGTCATGGTGTTTCGATGCATTCAAGAGACATACAAAGATGAATCTATTGCCAGCAGAATATGACATACTGTTTTACAGTAAACTTTGTTTTTGCTACAATCTAAACTAATAATAAAACAATGTAGTATAGTAAATACATAAACTGGTAAGAGTTGTTCATTATCATTGTTGGGTATTATTTATAGTACATTGTTGTATGTGCTTGTTATACTTTTACACAACAGGCGGTTAGGTAAGTTTGTTAATTCCAAGAACACCACAAACAAGTTCATTGTTCTTCCACTTTACGATGGCTAAGATTCACTAGTTGATAATTTTTCAGCTCCATTATAATCTCATGGGACCACTGTTGTGTACATGGTCCGTTGTTGACTTAAACATTGTTATGTGGCACATGACTCAGTGTGTATTTCTCTGTTGTTGAAATTGTAAGGTTTAATTGAGAGGCGTGATTTCTAATCCGTTAGTAATAGGAAAATTATGAATCCGAGGACCTTTTAAAACTTAGGTACAACAATGGTGTATTATACTCTGCCACCATTTAGTCATTGAGAATGGAAGAAACTGAATTTTAAGTAACTCTTTCAAGACCTCTTTTTTCTATACATGCACATATATAATATGTATACATAATATATATATAAAATATATAAATAAAATATATAAAACTACATAAAATATATAAAACTACATGTCATTTGACCAAGAACAGAGACGGTACAGTGAAGTCTTAATTATATTTCATATTTGGTGCAATTAGTTACTATTGCAAATGTAAAACTGTATTATGGAACATCAAGAACTAACAAAATATACAAATCGCTTTGGTTTGGAGGTCCTTGTGGATTGTAATGTGGATATAACAACTCAAGATAACAGTGATGTGAATTCATCTTTAAACATATGTCATCAGTTAAAATTGTGTCAGATTTATCAGTTCAGAAGGAATATTTCTCAAACATGCTACCTATGAAAATATGAATACAGATGCAATCTCACTAGTACCGATAGAAAACCTAATTTCAGTTGGGGGAGGCCTATTTTATTACTTAGGCCATTTTAGCTGATTGTCAGTTAAAACACATTTATCTGCAGTCACATCTGGATTGTCCCTAATAATGGAACCAGAATGTTTTTTTATAAAATAGAATTGGGGAGATAGTTCAGAAAACAATTGACATCTCTCCCACTTTTTTGCATTGATCCAGTAATCAAAAAAATAAGTAACAGGAGATAACATATCCAGATAGGCCACCCTATAGACAAGTTGCTTTTTGAGATATCCAAGTATCCGTTTATTCCCTTTGCCTCAAAATCACTTCCCATTTCCATATGCATATTTTTCCCTGTAATTTGTGTGTGTGTGTGTGTGTGTGAAAGAGGGAAAAAATAAACCTTAGGAGATGGTCACATAAGCATTGAACCTTGAAAGATTTCAGCTCCTACAGTTAAAGCAGCAGTGATGACAAGGAGGGCACACCCAAGCATGTTGGGGACTAGGTAGTCCACGCCTCAGAGTAATTGAGGATGGGAGGTGGCAACTCACATCTGGCAATCAGAGACTCATGGATTGAGAAATACAGAATATATTTCCAGTGACACATCAACTCTGATTGATTGGCTGTAGGGGGCCTGGATTGTGTGTTTAAAAAAGCTCCATTCATTCTTAGCAGGAAAAGTTGTGTAACAAAACATCAGTGTATATCATGGGCAAAGGAGGGATAATTTCTTGTAATGTTTCATGTATTTAAGAACACCTAAATATACACTCGAAAGTTTGACTAAATTAATCAAAGTATACACTTTCTGATATCGTCTGTGTCAACTTGACTGGGTCACGGGATACCAAGGTAGTTGACCAGTCATTATTCTAGGAGTTTCTATAAGAGTATTTTTGGTTAAGATGAACATTTAAATTGGTGGACTTGAATAGACTAGATTGACGTCTATAATGTGGGTGGGCCTCATCCAATTATTTGAAGACATGAATAGAACCAAAAGACAAACCATCCCCCAAATAATAGAGATTTCTCCAGCTGTCTTCAGAGCTCATCTGAATCATCAGTGTTTCCTGGGTCTTTTGAACTAACAGCTCATCCTGCAGATCTTCAATGTAGCAGTCTCCATAATCTCATGAACCAATGCCAGTGCCAATAGTAAATTTCTCAAATCTTTCTTTCTCTTTCTGTATTGGTTTTGTTTCTCTGAAGAATCTTGACTAATACACACAATAATAGAAAACCATATTCTTAACATCACTTTATGAAGAATATTTAAGCTCAGAAAGTACTAGTTATTTGATACAAGAAAAAAAAAGAATGAAACCCAGCATTCTACATATATCAGTATTGCATGTCGTGATACATGCATATAATGTAAAGATAATATGGAAAATATGAATGATGGGTATTTGTGGGTATTGTGATTATTGAATAGTTTATCTTTTTAATTATTCAGATTTCTAAACTCTTATAAATATATATTACTTCTCAATCTGTCGGAATTGCAATTTAAAAGACAGGGATTACAGTTAAAATTTTGCTATTTGCAAGGAAAAATAAAAAGAAACTCAGTTCCCACAAGAACAAAAACAAAACATGTCAAAGAACTGAAGCAATAATTTCTTCAACAGATAACCTATCTGAACAGATGGTACTTGAGAAAGAAATCGCTGCAGCTCCATGGAAGGAGAAGATAGGACTTTCTCAAAAGTTGACATTGAAGAAACAGAGCTCAGTGTAGATCTGAATAGACATCCCTGCCTAAACCTGCTCTTTCTTTACATTTGATTCAGTATTTAAACTAACATAATTTACCGAGATCTTAACTCGCGTGTGCACACATATGAACCCCCTCCCCAATACACACACACACAAATATCTGCTTCTGCTCCTTCTTGCCCATTGTGGTACCTGGTTGAATCTGTCTCCCTTACTTCTTAATCTCTGACCTACCCGGCTGTATGTGATGTGATATTGCTTTCTTTTGGAATTTCATCATGACCTTATGGATTGCTGACTATTCCATCTCTTTCTTCATGATTTGAAAAGTCATGAAATCAGGAGTCATTTCTTCTTCCTTTTCTTTTTTATTCTCACTTTTATTCTTTGGAAATCTAGTTTCCAGTATTGGAGTAATTTGCCAATTAAGTAACTAAAGTTTCCAGCTGTACATTTAAGATCAATATTAAAGCCTTGCCAGGTGGTGGTGCATACCTATAATCCAAGAGGCTTGGGAAGCTGAGTCAGGAGGATCACAGGTTCAAAGCCAGCCTCAGAAACTCAGGGAAGTCTTAAGCAATTTAGCAGGACCCTGTCTCAAAATAAAATAAAAAAGGGATGGGGATGTGGCTCATTAGTTAAGTGCCCTTAGGTTCTATCTGTGGTATCAAAAAAAGAAAGAAAGAAAGAAAGAAAGAATAATATGAAATCCTACAGGGGTTTTTTGAGTCTTAAGCTACTAGCAAAGGGAATCATTAAAAGTATTTTTGAATTTTTGATATTAGAGCAGTGTTCAACACATGTCTATCCCTTTCCTATCTCATGGAAAGATTCTTACACCTTTGTATTCTGTCTGCAGTTTGACTTGTCATCTTCCCATTTGTAACTTCTGTTTTTAAGCCATCATGTTTTTTTCTTTTCTCTCTCATCTCCTTCACACACTCCATTTTCTTTGTTTCCTTTTTGTGCTTTGCATGGAGATGGGAGAAGGGGTATAAAATGATCTCATCATCATCAAGGACCAGGGTGGGCCCCATATTCATCATCTTGCATAGGCCATGAAATGCCTTATGTATGACAATTGTAAAAAATTGAAGGCACATTCCGGGGCACAGTGGCACATTCCTGTAGTCCCAGTGGCTCACGAGGCTGAGGCGTAAGGATCATGAGTACAAAGCTAACCTCAGCAACTTAGTGAGGCCCTAAACAACTTATCCCTGTCTCAAAATAAAAAATAAAAATAAAAAAAGGGATAGAGATTTGGCTCAGAGGTTCAATTGGGTTCAATTACCAGCATAATTTAAAAAAAATAGAGTATAGCTCCTTAAGTGAGAGATGAAAAGCTCAGTTGGAGGCAGGTTAAGGCAGAAGCTTAGGACTTACCATTCAGGTAAATACTATTAGGAAATACTTCTATAACATTTGTTGAGTTCCTCAACTTTCTATACCTCAGTTTCTTCATACATAAAGTAGGAATAATACTAGTCTATTTCTTGTAGAGTAAATAAAAGTTTTAAATGAGTGAACATGTGATTAAATCAAATGCAATTGCTGTTTCTGTGGGTCAAAATCTGGCAAATATTAACATTTATTTTAGCCGAACACAAACCTCTCTCTCTAATTTTTTTTTCTCTACCAGGGATTGAATCCAGGGCCACTTAACCACTGAGCAAAATCTTCAGCCCTTTTATGTTTTTATTTTGAGACCAGGTCCTGCTACATTGCTTAGGACATTGCCAATTTGCTGAGGCTGGCTTTGAACTTGCAATCCTCCTGCCTCAGCCTCTGGAGTGTCTGGGATTCCAGGCATGTGCCACCACACCCAACCACAAACCTCTCTGAAAAGAATGTGGAATTCTGTCATGTGCAGTGGTGCAGAGTCTCAAGAGCCTGAAGTAGGAGGATCTCAAGTTCAAGGCCAGCCTGGACAACAGCCTAGAAAGAGCCTGTCTTCAAATGAAATAAAGTTTTAACAAAGGTTGGGAATGTAGCTCAGTGACAGAGTGCTTGCCTAGCATATGCAAAACACTGAGTTCAATATACAGTACTGGAAAAAAAAAAGGGGTATAATACCAATCACTCAATGCATGTCAGCTATTCTTGTGCATCACCATTATGTAAGAAATGATAACAGCAGCAAATTATATTGTCTCTTGTATCTTGTCAATGACATCTGAGTAGATCTGAGGCCTTGAGCATTTTATTGGACAAAGGGTATGTAGTGAGCTGAATAGTTATCCTCCCCAAAATGTGTTCATATTGTAATCTGTGGAACCCATGAATGCTTCCTCAATTGGTAAAAGAATATAGATGTCATTAAGCTGAAAATCTTGAAATGGGGTGATTATTTTGGACTATCTAATTGGTACTTCATTCTAGTAACAGTGTCTTTTCAAGAATGAGGCAGAAGGAGATTTGACAGATAAAGAGCTAGAGGCAAAGCCACGTAGGGGCAGGGACTGGAATGAAGTACCACAAAGAGCCACCAGAAGTTGAGAAAAGATGAGAAACAGATTCTCCCTAGAGGTAGGAACTTGACCCTGCTGATACTTTATATAGGCCAAGTGGAGGTGATTTTGGACTTCTGGCTTCCAGAATTGAGAAAGCATATGTTTCTGTTATTTTAAGCCATCATGGTTATAGTAATTTATTACAGAAGCTCTAGAAAAGTAATAGAGAGTACAATTAAATTCTGGGATGAGGGTCAAGCAATTAGAGAGGACAAGTTTCCTATCTGATTTTCTAATGCCTTAGAACCCACTGAGTGTTATTTTCAATTTCATGGATCCAGTTGGCTGTGGCACTGGACCTTAAGGAAAGTCTGTGGAGTTAGAAGTTGTCATTTTCCTAAGTGCCTGGAGTGTAATGATATATGGCTATCTCTCCTTGCGTGCCTGAAGATGGCACTTGCATGCTCTGTGTTTGTTACAGAGCTGGAGTCTTCTGAGAAACTGAGGCAGCGTGAAGACCCTTCTTCACACCCTGATTCTTGCAATCAAATCAGAAAGATTTCAGACATGTCACTCACAGTAGCAAGAATGAGTTTACAGGGAAAGGGAACAATCTCAAGGGACAGTGGGTCCTCTCAGAGAGGAGAGGGCCAAGGTGCCTCTCTTGCACTCCAGTTTTATTGAGGATCCCAGAGAATCTCCAGAGAGTCCTGCCCAGGTCTTCACTTTTGACTGACAGCAAGATGACATCAGACTTTCAAGTCCCCACTGTCATGACAACTCTAGGTCATCTTGGGCCATGCTGACTGGTTCTTTTTTTTTTGGTACTGGGGATTGAACTCAGGGGTACTCGACCACTGAGCCACATCCCCAGCCCTATTTTGTGTTTTATGTAGAGACAGGGTCTCACTGAGTTGGTTAGCGCCTCGCTATTGCTGAGGCTGGCTTTGAACTCGCGATTCTCCTGTCTCAGCCTCCCAAAGTGCTGAGATTATAGGGGTGCGCCACCATGCCTAGCTGTGACTGGTTCTAATAGCATTCTTAATCATACATTCTTACACATCTTATGGTTAGGAGGAACTATCCTTACATCCCAGAATTTCAGGACCTGGTCACAAAAGTCTCCCTCTGTAGAGTAACTCAGGCTCCTATTATCAACATTTCTCCTGCAGTGAACAGGTAATTTGCTGAGGAATGTGACATATCCTGTCCACTTAGGCCAGGCAAGGCTGCAGGCAAATTGCTTCTTGGAAAAGAAAGCATGTAGGGTCAGCACAATGGGCCCATTTTATAAAATTATTCCCTTAAACACTTGCTCCCACCGTCTTCATCTATTTCTTCCCTAACATGTTGAGCAAGTCACCAGCAAAAAGCAAACAAACAAACAAAAGAAAACAAAACAAAAAATAAAACTCCACCCCCCCCAAAAAACATCTAAAGACAACTCTAAAAATATCATGCGTTCCCTCTGAACCTGCTGACACTGGTTTCCAGCCACACGATCCTGTTCACTAACTCCTCCATTATAAACCCATTATTATAGCATAGATTCATATGAAAGTGAGTTCTTTTTTTTATATTTATTTTTTAGTTGTAGGTGGACAGAATATCTTTATTTTATTTTTATGTGGTGCTGAGGATCGAACCCAGTGCCTCCCGTGTGGTAGGCGAGCACGCTACCACTGCGCCATAACCCCAGCCCCCTGAAAGTGAGTTCTGATATGCACCAGGTTTTACCCTACTCCAGCTTGATTCTTTTGGTTGTTGTCCAAGCTTATCCCATTTGGAAACTCTCCCATTTTAACCACCTAAAGTCCTAAAAGCATGTGTCAAACATTTAAACCCATGTGTCAGAACTGGCATTTTAACCAAATACTTTCTCCTCTTCCTTTCTTTTTGTTTTTTTGTTTTTGTTTTTTCTATTTAAAAGAAAGCATGCATTAACATTTTCTTTGATGTATAAGGAATGGGAATTTTTTTTCTTTACACGGGTTATCTATTTTGAAATTCTCCCCAAACTAATTTTAAAATAAATAGTTATTTTGATGATTAATGAACACAGATGCTAGAAAGAGAATCATCTCCTGACCATGTGAGCAACACTATATTGTGTTACACAGCCTGTATGTAAGCTTGGGTAGTGGTAGAAATTCCCTTTGTCACATTGACCTCTACTGGATGGAATGTCACACCAACGCAGCTCAGACTGGAAAGTTTCTGCTATTGCCTAAGGCGCAAGTCTCAAAATTTAGCTAGAAAGCACAGAGTAAAAGGGCTGGGGCGAGTGGGCGGGGGGGTAACTACTGAGGAAGTATCACATCCTCATCTGAGAATCCAACTCCACAAAACTCAATAAATACTGTCCACAGTATCTGGTCCTTCGCCCACACTTTTTCAGGATAGAACATTGGAGAATGTGAGATTTCCCTTTCCTCATCATGGTTAGCTCATCTTTGGGTTCTTTCAACGTGTGAGTTTCCTGCCACTCACAACCATGGGGGATTCATGGTTTTGTGAGGAAATCAATCCTTGGTATAGGGAAAGCATCGATTCTGCTGGCGGCATTTTTCTGCCCTATTAGCCACCTAAAGTGGAAAGACCTTCCCTTCCCACTCCCCTGCCCTCTATCTAAAGAACTTGCCCAACAGGGTACCTTCTCAAACATACTTAAAAACAAACAAACAAAAACAACAAAGGGGAAAAAAAAAACACTTTCCTTTGTCTATCTCCCTTTCTAGTCTTCTCAGGTGTTTTTTTCTCCACCTCAGCATTCTACCTTTGAGGAAGGTATGCTCCATAATGCAGCTTGACTTAAATTATGACCCTGCTACACTATTTCTTTGAGCTGCTATTTTCTCTGCCTGTTCCAGCTGCTGAGCACAATTGCTACAGCTCAATTATTAAAGAGATGCTAAAAATAGCCCAGTGCAAGGCTGTCGACAAAGAAAAATCATTCAAACACAGCAAGAGACAACCTGGGCAGCAAGCTTTCACTGTTATTAGATCCTTAATTCTCCCCACCCCCCTTTCCCTTTATGCTTTTCTTTTCTTTCTTTCAGCAATAATAAAGTAATAGGCAGCTTAAAAGGTCCCTTTTTCTGTACCCATGGGAATTTGCATAAGCTGATGACTGCTTTGCCATTGCAGTGATTCCTTATTAGAAAAGCAGTCTTGCCCTGAGAGCCACATGGCTTAGCTGCATGCAGAGGAATTTACAAATGATTCTTTCTCCTTGCAGATGGTGTATAAAGTTCCAATCACTGAGACCTGCCGGTCTTCCAAGTGACCCTCCTGAGATGTATCCTCTGAGTTATTGAAATCAGTTTTCCTCCTGAGTTTGGTTTAGAAAAAAATATTTTTAAATATTAGGAATTAGAAAAATTAGAACAAGTGTTCTGAGTTTGGAGAATTATAGTTTCAGTACTTTCTCCTCGCTGGCTCCAATATACTCCTTGACACTGTTTGACACAATTACTCTGAACTTTGATTTTCATATAATGTTAACGGAATGTACTCCTTTTCTTAGAGAAAAGAAAAGGGCATTACAATGTGGTTGGTCTTGGTGAGTTGTGATATCCTCTATGCTTAAGTTCTCCAGTCTGAAAGTAAGGATGTGACATCAACTTTTAAGGGTCATTCTGTGCATGTAATTAAAAAAGTATGTAAAGAAG
>PVHX01031963.1:0-14380 GCA_004024805.1 Geosciurus inauris | reverse complement strand
ATTAAGAACAAGAAAAAGGATGGCCCCATAGTAACCAAACCTATCAGCTTAAAGGTCAGTTAACCACACTTACCTTTCACCCAATCATATAATGACAAGACTGGAATTCCCCTGCACGTGCTTTCCTTTACCCAATCCTGTAACGCCAAGGCAGGTACTCCCCAGCTTGCTGTTGTAACCCATAAAAACCCCACTCCCCTAGACTCGGGGCGCACTTCCCTACCTGCTGTGTCGGTGTGGGTGTGAGGCCCCTGCTCCAGCTTGTAATTAAAGACCCTATTGTGATTGCATCAGAATCGGACTCCTGGTGGTCTCTAGCGGACTCGTGAGCTTGGGTATTACACTCCTCCTCCTACTACTACTACTCTCCTTCTTGTTATTTTTCTCTCTACTTCCTGCATACCATGAGTTGAGTAGATTTGCTCTTCCATGTGCCCCCCACCATGATATTCTGCCTCACCACAGGCCTAAAAGCAATTGGTCTAGCAGACCATGAACTGAAATCTCTGAAACTCTTAGTCAAAATAAATCTTCCTCATTTGGGTTGATTTTCTTGGGTATTTTTATCACAGCAATGGAAAACTACACGTCGAGGGACTACCATACTGTATTATCGTGATGATATTGTATCTACCTTCTGTTGGTATTTTAGTTAGCTTAAGTGTTGTGAATAACTGCTTGAAACTCTGTGTGATGTTGGGCTGGGATTGTAGCTCAGTGTAAGAGCACTTACCTCACATGCATGCGGCACTGGGTTCGATCCTCAGCAGCACATAAAAATAAATAAATAAAGATATTAGCCGGGCGTGGTAGCGCAAGCCTGTAATCCCAGCACTTAGGGAGGCTGAGGCAGGAGAATTGTGAGTTCAAAGCCAGCCTCAGCAATGGCGAGTCCCTAAGCAACTCAGTGAGACCCTGACTCTACATAAAACACAAAATAGAGCTGGGGATGTGGCTCAGTGGTCAAGTGCCCCTGAATTCAATCTCCAGTACCAAAAAAAAACCCCACAAAGATATTATGTCCATCTACAACTAAAAATATATTTTAAAAAAAACTGTGCGATATTAATCATCTCCTTGTTCTAGCTTTTCTTTCCAGTAAGTTGCCTATTTTTTTACTTATTTTTCGCCACATGTAACACATATAGCACACAAAATATGTGTTAATCAACTGTTTGTGTTAACGGTAAGTCTTCTGATCAGCAGTATGCTATTAGTAGCTAAGTTTTTGGAGAATCAAAAGTTATACATAGGGTTGAGGTGGCAGAGCATTTGCCTTGCATGTGCCAATACCTGGATTCAAACCTACAACACCATACACACACACACACACACACACTCACACATAGTTGTATAGATTTTTGACTGGGTGACAGTCAGCACACTTAACTTCCATATTATCCAAGGGTTAACAGCATATACATATGCATGTGTTGTTTTGTGTGTGTGTTTATAGTGACAGAGATAGAGATTTTCCCTAATGGTTGACTTATATAATTGTGATGGCTGGATAGGCATATATGAAAATCTGTAGAGCTGGTATGAAAGCTGGAAACCCTCAGGCAAAATCTGATACTGAAGTCCACAGGGAAAATGTCCCCTTCCTTAAGGAAACCTCAGTTTTGCTCTTAAAGCCTAATCCTTGTGGATACATGCAAGGATGCACAAGTCCTGTGCACTGATAACTACAAAAGAATGCTGGAATAAATTTAAACAAACATAAATAAATGGAAATGCACCCTGTATTCATGGATTTAAAGGCAATATTAAAGTATCAGTAATGTGTAAAATGATCTATATTTTCCCTTTGCATAATATTGACATATTTATGGAATTTTATTCCCTAATTAAACTCCAAAAGCCATGTGTGTGTGCACACGCAGATTTCAAAATGGAAAAGTTGGTTTTCAAATTCATATTGAATTTATAAGGGTTCTGAACAGCCAAAACAACCTTTAAAAAGAACAAAGTTGGAGGGTCTCACAGTTCTTTATTTCAAAACTTACTACAAAGCTATAGTTATAAATAAAAAGAAATGGTACTGGCATAAGGACAGCAATAAAAATGTTCCAGAATTAGTGTTGATGGTTTCACAACATAGTGAATTCCCTAAAAGCCATTGAATTGCACACTTTAAAATGGTAAAATTATGATTTTACCTACAGTGCTTCTTCATTGGGCAAAATTTCTGTCATATTGTCACAAGTCTGTCTCTAAAATGGTTTACTTGGGAGGCTGCAACAGCCTGTTAGTACCATTGAAAATGAGGTGATCTGCAACACTACTAAGCCAGCTGCAGGGTAATTCCTTCAAAAAAATTCATACCTCCAGGAATAAGCAATTCAAGTTTGAATGAAGAGATTACAAAACTGAATCCAAATATATTATTTGATATTATTTGAGGGTGCTGCAAATAATGCCTTTCTCTAGTCACAGAATGATTCTGGAATATGCAGTTCCAAACGTGCCTGCTGAAGGAAGCACCAAGGAAATTAATCTTGGGAATAATTACAGTTGAAAATATTGTTTTGAAGTATCTGCAATGGCAATATTAGACCCACCTCATTTAGTGCAAATATGAATGAACCTGCACAAGCAGTACCAGTTTATTACAGGTACTGTTGGAACACCATCTGTTGCTATTACAGAGGTGAAACAAAAAGACATCAAACTACTTCCTCCACTGGTTTTAAATCCTCAACATGGTGATACTTTTGAGAAAGGAGAAGAACATGAATCAGTACATTTTATGGAGAGATCCTTGTCACCATCACTTGAAGAAAGTGTACCCCGAAAGATGATTTTTTTTTTCAGCACAAAAGTGGAAAACACTTTCATTCACTATTAGAGTGTGATTCTCAGATCTTAAAAATGTTGAAAGAGGGCTGGGTGTGATGACACATGCCTATAATCCCGCACTTTGGGAAGCTGAGACAGGAGAATCGCAAGTTCAAAGCCAGTCTCAGCAACAGCAAGGCACTAAGCAACTCAGTGAGACCCTGTCTCTACATAAAACACAAAATGGGGTTGGGGATGTGGCTCAGTGGTCCAGTGCTCAGGAGTTCAATCTCCAGTACCAAAAAAAAAAAGAAAAAGGTTTTTAAATTAGTCCAATTTAGAAGCTATATCACTTAATAAAAAGTTTCTCTGTGGGATCCGAGATGTAGCTCTTTAGTAGAGTACTTGCTTGCACATACAAAGCCCTGAGTTTGTTTCCAGTACCAAAAATATTTATCTGTATGACACTTTTTTAATGTTTTCATCTTTTGAAAGAGTAAGTCTTAGATTTTAGAAATGGAAGATATTTGGGAAACACTTTTTCCATCCTCTTAAATTTTGAGGTAATGAAACTGAGATCCAATGAAAACATAATGACTTACTTGAGGTAACAAAGCTATGGCAGAGCAAGGACCAATACTTGATTTTTCTTTGTGTATCCTCCCTCCTCCAATTTATTGTATTTCAGACGTAAAAATATGCTAAAATATTCTGCAGATTTTAGAAAAACAAGAATTTATTTCATTAAAATTGCTTTTGGAGTTTGAGATGTAGCTCAATGAATGCTTGCCTAGCAGGTATGAGGACCTAGGTTCAATTACCACATAATCAACTAAAAATTTTTTTACCTGAGTGCAGTGGCACATGCCTATAATCCCAGCACTTTGGGAGCCTGAGACAGGAGAATTGCAAGTTCAAAGCCAGCCTCAGCAACAGGGAGGCGCCAAGCAACTCAGTGAGACCTTGTCTCTAAATAAAGCACAAAATAGGGCTGAGGCTGCGGCTCAGTGGTCTAGTACCCCTAAATTCAATCCCTGGTATCAAAAAAAATTTTTTTAAAGATTGTTTGGTTTAGCCAGGCGTGGTGGCTCAAGCCTGTAATCCCAGCACTTAGGGAGGCTGAGACAGGAGAATCACGAGTTCAAAGCCAGCCTCAGCAATGGCGAGGTGCTAAGCAACTCAGTGAGACCCTGTCTCTACATAAAACACAAAATAGGGCTGGGGATGTGGCTCAGTGGTCGAGTACCCCTGAGTTCAATCCCCGGTACCAAAAAAAAAAAAAAAAAAGATTGTTTGGTTATATAACCAAAGGAATCATATTGTCCCAAATCCCTTCTCTCTTTTGTACTACGAAGTGACACGAGATATCTTATTTAAGTTATTATATGCTTTGTGTGATTTAAAGATATATCCTAATTCATTTTAAATTTCCTATTCTGGAACTGGAGATATAGATCAGTTGGTAGAGTGCTTGCCTCACAAGCAAAAGGCCCTAGGTTCAATCCTCACCACAACAAAAAAAAATGCTTATTCTGAAAAAGGTTTTATTCACAGTAAAATTCAGAATGAAAATTTGCGTAGAATGAAAGTAGCAAAAAATAAGATGTTTATAATTTATGATATAACCTATAGCCTTTTATTGTTTGCATGTTGTTTTGTTTTGGTTTTTGGTACCAGGGATTGAACTCAGGGGCACATAACCACTAAACCCCATCCCCACCCCTTTTTATATTTTTCACTTAGACACAGGGTCTTGCTAAGTTGCTTAGGGCCTCGATAAGTAGCTGAGTCTGGCTTTGAACTTGTGATCCTCCAGCCTCACTCTCCCAAACTACTGGGATTACAAGTGTGCATCACCACACTTGGCATTTTATTGTTCGTAAACATTGTTATTTATTTGTAGAAACAAAACCTTGATTCTTTAAAAATACTTTTAGATGTTGAAGGACTTTTACTTTATTTATATGCAGTGCTGAGAATTGATCCCAGTGCCTCACACATGCTATGCAAGCACTCTACCACTGAGCCACAACCTCAGCCCCAAAACCTTGATTTTTAAAGAACACATACTAAATTCATGCAAAATTTTTAGCATGTATTTTGCTTAAGGAATTATATTTTTGCTGGGGTTTTGTTGAGGAAGGATTTTTTCTTTAATTTTTTAAATAGGGCATTATATTTATACATGTTATCTGGGTTTCTTTGGCATAATTATACGTACAAGGAATTTCATTTCAATCCCCATTCCCCTTCTCCGTGTTTTCCTCCCCTCCTCCCTCCTTTCACTTTCATCTTCCTTTCACTCTTTTGTTTATTTGTTTGTTTATTTATTCATTTATTTATTTGTACCAGGGATTGAACTCAGGGGAACTCAACCACTGAGCCACATCCTCAGCCTTATTTTGTATTTTATGTAGAGACAGGGTCTCACTAAGTTGCTTAGCGCCTCACCATTGCTGAGGCTGGCTTTGAACTCGAAATTCTCCTGTCTCAACCTCCCAAAGTGCTGGGATTACAAACTTGAGCCACCTTTATTTATTTTTGATTGGTACTTTCTACATACACATAAATGAGATATTGCCTTCAGTACATTTATATATGTATATAACATGATTCTGTTTGGGGAAGAATTTTAAGCCAAGCTTTAGAATGGGTAGCTAGAGTTTCAGCAATATAGGGGAGAGAAGTCTGAGTAAGCACTCAACAAAAGGCATGGAGAATGGAAAAAAATACATCAGGGTGTACAAGCAGAAATCACTAAGCCAAGTGATTTTAAGTGAGTGTAGTAAGAGCCAATTCAGACTGTGGCAATCTGGTCTAGCACGTCTCTCTGGAGGTAGCTTCTGTTTAGCTTGAGCAGGATTCTTACATGCAGGAACAAACTAGGAATTTACATTTTTATGTAAAATTTTCCGATTTTATGTTTATGTTTTTCCATATTTATTGGTGTATTATACTTGTGCATAAGGTGATATTTGTTGCATGTTAATATATGCACACAATATAACAATATAAGTTGGACAATATCATTCTCTAGTAAAATTTTCCAATTTTAAAATGTTCACAAATAATTCAGAATGACTTTTGATAGTATACACACAGGTAAGTGGGCCTCATTTAGTCATTTGGCTTCCAGTTTGTGGTTTCCAGTAGAGAAATGGAAAGCATAGGGCCTTGGAGCATTACTTAAGAACTTTTTAGAAAGGTACATCTATTCCTATTAAATCAGAAACTCTGGGGAAATACGCCCCCTAAGATTTCCGATGCTAACTAAACTTTGTGAGCCAATGAAGTAGGGATGGTTTTGTTGTTTTTCTTTTTAGCTCAAGATGGAGATTGAACCCAGATGTGCTCTACTGCTGAGCTGTATCTCCAGACATTTTTGTTTTTAATTTTGAAAAAAGGTCTCGCTAAATTGCTGAGGTTAGCAAGAACTTGGAATTCTCCTGCCTCAGCCTCCTGAGTACCTTGGATTACAGGCATGCACCACTATGCCTGGTTTGAAATAGAATATTTTACAACTACCTTGGTACCAACATCCTGTTAGATTCTCAAAAGTTTTTGTTGAAATGCAGAGTGGGTGAAAGTGAACTGAGGGATATCAATTAGGATTTTAGTTGGTATCAGAGTATGGATTATGTTAAATGCTGTTTTTAAGGAGTCAGGCTTAACTGAAAATGTATGGGATGCCTCTGCAAGCTTTGATTATGGGGATGATATGATTAGAGCTGTGATTTAGGAAAGTGTTATCATAGCATTTAAGAGTACACATTGTAGTGAGAGAAAATTAAATTGGAAATTTAGATAATGGCTATAAAAATAGAAAAACAAAGGTAAAGTGAACTTTATGGGTATTATTTTAGCCTATGGTAATCTCATTGGTTGAATTAAAAAAGCATTTTATATCTGCTATTAAAGTTTGTATTATAGAAATGTCTTGAATATATCTCTTCTATATATTTTATCTTCTCTTTTTAATCTGTGCTATGACTTCCCTTTTAGTGCAATGAATCTTCTAATTTTAAGTAATATTTTTATAACATAATTCTAGTAAACACATTTTTACAGTAGGCAGCTTCAAATTTTTGAAATTAGAATGTAAATTATCATATGAAATTCAATCATAGTATAATTTTAGCATGCTACCACTCAAAATAGATAATGAATATTCAGTTTGAGTGTTGACTTTATATAACAAAAGTAACTTGGTGTTAATTTCAGTTTCAAAGATTTGTACTTCCCTTTTCCATCTTTATTTATGGGAAAATGTTTCAAATATGGGCTATTGTCCTTATGCCTTCTTTCAGAGTAATATCAAATTTTAAAGACATATTTAAATATCTCGGAGTACAATAAATTGTATTTACTATGATGGTGGTTAAATAGTTTGCTAATACATGGTTTTTTTTTTTGTTTTGGTACCAGGGATTGAACTCAGGGGCACTCGACCACTGAGCACATCCCCAGCCCTATTTTGTGTTTTATGTAGAGATAGGGTCTCACTGAGTTGCTTAGCGCCTGCCATTGCTGAGGCTGGCTTTGAACTCATGTTTCTCCTGTCTCAGCCTCCCTAAGTGCAGGGATTACAGGCGTGCACCACCACACCACCACACCCAGCTCCCAGCCCTATTTTGTGTTTTATTTAGAGACAGGATCTCACTGAGTTGCTTAGCACCTCACTTTTGCTGAGGCTTACTTTGAACTCAGGATCTTCCTGCCTCAGCCTCCTGAGCCACCGGAATTACAGGCATGCGCCACTGCACCGGGCCCATCCATTCATTTTTAAGAAAATCATTATTTTAAAACATGTTGAAAAAATACAGGCTAAGACAATGATAATAGCTTTCATGCATCAAATGTTCATTTAGTACATGCAAACCAGTATTCTATGCTTTAAGTAAATATATTATTTCATTTAAACCCCTCCAAAAATAAACAAATAAAACAAAAAAGTTGCAGAATTAGAATAGTTTATCCCCAAATACTTCAACATAAGTCTTATTTACTACCATTCAATATTTTTGGGGGGATACTGGAGATTGAACTCAGAGGCACTTGACCACTGAATCACATCCCCAGCCCTATTTTGTGTTTTACGCAGAGACAGGGTCTCACTGAGTTGCTTAGCACCTCACCGTTGCTGAGGCTGGCTTTGAACTCGCAATTCTCCTGTCTCAGCCTCCCTAAGTGCTGGGATTACAGGCTTGTGCCACCGCGCCCAGCTTACTACTGTTCAATATTTATTTGTGTATATGTAGTTTTTAGGTAAAGCACAAATCTTAAATGTACCATTTGATGACTTTTACAAAATACCTACATCATAGTTGCTCAAACCCCATCAAGATTTAAAATGGCATAAGAATTGGAGGAGAAGAAATGTGGATTTAGAGAAGTCTGGAGCCAGCTTGTTCCATGTGGGCTCAAGATCAATCATCCCTTGGGCAGGGGTTGTGGCTCAGTGGTAGAGCACCTGCCTAGCACGTGTGAGGCACTAGGTTCAATCCTCAGCACCACATGAAAATAAATAAAATAAAGGTACTATATCCATCTTAGTGTTCTTAATATTCACTTAATTTCATTTATCTTCTTATCAGTAGTTCATTGCTTTTTATTCTGAGTAGTATTTCATTATATAAATAAACCAATTTGTTTATTTTCCTTTGATGAACTTCTGGGAAATTTCCAGTTTGGGATTCTCATATTTAAGAATTCTATGACTATTTTTCTACAAGCTTACTGAGAATTAATACTGGATTAAGGAATTTATAGATTTGACCTTTAAGAAATGGCCTCAACTTTTCCCAAAATATATACAATGGAAGTACTATTTTATATTTCCATCAACAGTATACAAGTTTTTTTTAAATAAAGCATTGTGCTGCGTGTGCACGCCTGTAATCCCTGTGACTGGGAAGGCTGAGGCAGGAGGATCACAAATTCAGTCAGCCTCAACAATTTAGGGAGACCCTAAGCAACTTAAAGAGATTGTGTGGCTGGGGTTGTGGCTCAGTGGTAGAGGGCTTGCCTAGCATGTGTGAAGCACTGGGTTCAATCCCCAGCACCACATAAAAATAAATAAGTAAAATAAAGGTATTGTGTCTATCTACAACTAAAGAAAAAAAAAAGGAAATAAAGAGACCCTGACTCAAAATAAGAAATAAAAAGAGAGCTGGGGATGTGGCTCAGGGGTTAAGACTCCCTAGGCTAAATCCTTGCAGGATAGGAAAATCCCTGAAGGATATGGAAAAGAAGTCCCTGAACATTTTTCCCTAGCTTTTAGTCATTTAAAATCCTTGGCCTCAGCCAGAGTGAAGGAACACAAAAGGAACTTGCACCTGACTGGAACCAGACCCCCTAACCACAATACAATAAGCCCCAGGAAATTCCCCATTCACAATCCAGTCCCACCCTAATGAATCAGCAGGGATCCCAAAGCAATGAACTCCAGGAATTACCTTCCTGTCCCACCCTAAAAGAAGCCTATTTAACGCACAGCCTTGCTTCAGCTCCCTGCCATTATCATTCAAAAAAATTAGCCCTGCCACCAAATACTGAATAAAGAAAAGCTTGCTGATCCGAGGTTTGCTTCCCATCTCCCACCTTGGTCATGTATATATCATTTGTCCTAATAATTCCCAGTACCAAATAAATAAATAAATAAATAAATAAATAAATAAATAAAAATAAAGCTTTGCATGTTCAATAACTGGAATGTCAGAAATGAAATTGATGAATAACTTCTGATATTTAAATGAATTTGAAAGGCCAAGCAGATAATGTAAATATCTGGGAATACTGTAGTTCAACTTTTTGCCATTTTAGTAGTTACTACATATATGCTCTGACATGAGATACTGAAGAAATATGATGAACTGTATAGTCTGAGTGATGCTCATAAATATTCCAAAAATTACATTTTAAAAAAATTATTTATTTATTTTTGGTACCAGGGATTGAACCCAAGAGGGCTTAACCACTGAGCCACATCCCCAGCCCTCTTTTATATTTTATTTAGAGAAGGGTCTTGCTAATTTGCTTAGGGCCTTGCTAAATTGCTGAAGCTGGCTTTGAACTTGTGATCCTCCAGCCTCACCCTCCCACTTTTTTAGCAATAAAGTATTTTTAAATTAAGATACAATTTTTGACACAATGCTATTGCACACAATAGATTACACTACAGTGCTAACTTTCTTGTGCACTGGAAAACCAAAAAATTTACATGACTCACTTTATTGCCATATTTCCTTTATTCCAATGATCTGAAATCAAACCCACAACATCTCCAAAGTACAACTGTACTTGGTATTGTCAGTCTTTTAAATTAGGCCATTCTAATTTTCAGTATTGGGGATTAAAACCAGAGATGTCTACCACTAAGCTTCATCCCCAGATTTTTAAATTTTTTTTTTAACTTGAGACAGGGTCTCATAAAGTTGCCCAGATTGGTCTGAAACTTGTAAGTTCAACCTTAGCCTCCCCAATAGCTGTTTTACAGGCATGTGACCCTGCACCTGGCTAAGTATTTGATTTTGATGAAGTTCAGTATATCAATTTTTTTCTTTTAATATTTTTTGTTCTTTGCATCCAAGAAATCTTTGCTTATCCAAATGTCACAAAGGTCTTCTGTTTTTCTCTAAAAATGTATGGTTTTTACTTTCACACTTAACGTTAACGGTACATTTTGAGTAAAATTTTGTTTATGGTGTCACGTAGATTGGGGTGCTTCCCCTTCACCCACATAGATATCAAGTTATTCTGGCACCATTTGTTGAAAGACTGTTCTTTCCCCATGAAATGCCTTGGCACCTTTGTTGAATCTCAGCTACCCGTCTGTGTGTGAGCCTATTTCTAGCCCCTTGATTCCGTTTTATAGATCCTTATGCTAATACTGTAGTGGTGCTCTCTGCTCCACAGAAAACCTTTTTTTTGGGGGGGTGCCAGGGATTGAACTCAGGGGTACTCGACTACTGAGCCACATCCCCAGCCCTATTTTGTGTTTGATTTAGAGACAGGGTCTCACTGAGTTGCGTAGTGCCTCGCAGTTGCTAAGGCTGGTTTTGAACTTGAAATTCTCCTGTGTCAGGCTCCCAAAGTGTGCGCCACTGCATGTGGCTCACAGAAAATCTTTTTTCTTTTTTTTTAATTTTGGTAACGGATTTGAACTCAGGGGTACTCAACCTCTGAGCCACATCCCCAACCCTATTTTATTTAGAGACAGGGTCTCACTGAGTTGCTTAGTGCCACGCCATTGCTAAGGCTGGCTTTGAACTCATGATTCTCCTGTTTCAGCCTCCCAAAGTGCTGGGATTACAGGTGTGCGCCACCGCACCTGGCTAAGGCCCTCTTCTTCCAGGTCGTCCTCTGCGGGCTCGCTGTAGGGAGCCAGACCCAGCAGTCCAGGCCTCTGACCTCCCCAAATGTACCAAATGTATTTTATGGAGATCAGATGAGAAGAGAAAGTGGAAGGGGCATAAATATTCTTAGAAAAATAATAAACTACTTCCAAACTTTGCATAAATATAAGTACATGCATATACACATCCAAGAACCTCAATAAACTCATAGGAAGAATCCAGAGGCTTACATGAAGACACACTATAATCAAATTATCAAAGACAAAGAAAATTTTGTCTTTGATAATTTGATTATAGTGTGTGATATTTTCTTTTTTATGCTTCATCATGCACAAGGGATCCTCTATAATATTATCAATTACACAGCAGATACCTTGGAGGTCAACAGACAGTAGAATCATATATTTTAAAGGCTGAAAAATATTGTCAACCAAGAATACTATATCTGGAAAAACTGTCAGTAAAAATGAGAGCAAAATTAAGACATTTCCTGATAAGCAAAACCAGAGGGAGATCATTATCACTCTAGACCTTTCCTACAATAAATGCTAAAGAGAGTTAAGGTGAAATCAGAGAATGCTATACAGTAACTTGAACTCATAAAAATATAAAGATCTCTGCTAAAGGTAACCATATAAATAAATATAAAACAGTTTATTGTAATTTTGTTTATAAATCCACTTTTCAATTTCTACAAGATTTAAAAGAAAATGCACAAAATATTTATAAATCTATATTAATGAGTACATAATATGTAAAGGTATAGTTTCTGATATTAGTAACAAGTGGGAGATGAGCTGTGATTGACTACAGTTTTATATACAATTGAAATTAGTGTGAATTCAAAATACATTTTCATAACTTTAGAATATTATATGTAATCCTCATGATAACCACAAAAAAAATATCTATAAAATATACACAAAAGGAAATTATAGGGAAATTAAACTGCCACTATGAAATATCAACTAAACACAAAGGAAGTTAGTAATGGAGGAAATGAGGTAGAAAAAAACAAATATAACATATTAAAAAACAAATAAAATGGTAAAAGTAAGTCATCCCTACCAGGAAATACTTTATATGTAGATGGAATCAACTTTACCAAGAAAATAGCATAAATTAGCAGAATGGATAAAAGTATGATCCTACTATACACTGTATACAAGACACTAACCTTAGATTTAAGGACACACATAAAGTGAAAGTATTGAAGATATACCACACAAATTGTAACCAACAGAGAGTAGAGGTGGCTATACTAATAACAAACAAAATAAGCACTAAGCCAAAAGCTGTTATAAGAGGTAAATAAAGACATTACATATTGGTAAAGGGTAACTTCATCAATAAGACATAACAATTAATTTGGTGCAGTGGCACACACCTGTAATCCCAGAAGCTCAGTAGCCTGAAGCAGGATGATCCCCAGTTCAAAGCCAGCCTCAGTAATTTAGCAAGGCCCTAACCAACTCAGGGAGACTCCGTCTAAATAAAATACAAAAAAATGGTTGGGGATGTGGCTCATTGGTAATTATCTCTGGGTTCATTCCCCAGTACCAAAAAAAAAGAGAGAGAGAGATAACAATTAAAGCATACAAACTAAACTCCAAATTTTATGAAACACACACTGACAGAATCAAAGGGAGAAGTTACATGTATACAAAAATAGGAGGAGAGGAGTATTCCACTTTGAACAGTGGATAGAACAATCAGACAGAAAAAAAACAGTAAGGAAGTAAGACATGAATAACTCTATAAAACAATTGTACCTGACAGATTATATTCCATTTAGCAACAGCACAATACACATTTTTCTCAGATGCACATGGGACATTCTCCAAGATATACCATATATTATACCACAATACAAGTCTTGATAAATTTATTAGATGGAAGCCAAACAAAATATCTTTTCCAATTACAGTAGAATAAAACCAAAAATCAACAGCAGAAAGAAAATTAGAAAATTCTTAAACATGTGGAAATAAAACAACATATTCTCAAACAACCAATGGCAAAGAAGAAAGTACAAGGGAAATTACAAAATACCTAGAGACAAATGAAAACAAAACCACAACATACCAAAATTTATGAGATGCAGCAAAATAAGTGTGAAGACGTGAATTTTTAAATATAATAATCAGAAATTTTATTTCCGAATTTATGGTTTAGTTGCATGAATTTTTTTTTTTTTTTTTTGGTACCCGGGATTGAACTCAGGGGCACTCGATCACTGAGCCACATCCCCAGCCCTATTTTGTGTTTTATGTTGAGACAGGGTCTCACTGAGTTGCTTAGCGCCTCACCATTGCTGAGGCTGGCTTTGAACTCGCGATTCTCCTGTCTCAGCCTCCCTAAGTGCTGGGATTACAGGTGTGCGCCACCACGCCCGGCTATGAATTTATTTTTTATCCCAGTTTTGCTTCAGTATAATTTACAGACAGTGACATGCAGAGATAGATGTAAAGTACACATTTCAATGACTTTTGACAATCTAACTTCCAAATGAAGACACAAAACATTTTCATCATCC
This sequence comes from Geosciurus inauris, assembly GCA_004024805.1. NCBI lineage: Eukaryota > Metazoa > Chordata > Mammalia > Rodentia > Sciuridae > Geosciurus > Geosciurus inauris. The sequence continues at coordinate 712 of PVHX01031963.1, read as the reverse complement.
TCCCAAATTCCCTTGTGCCACTTTATCTTTTTTAATGTTTTGGTTAGTGAATTATAATTACACATAATACTGGGGTTCATTTTGGCATATTCATACATTCATGGAATATAATTTGCTCCACTGCAGTCCCCAGTATTCCTTTCCCTCCCCTCTTTCCTTTCCCTGTTCCCCTTCCTCTACTGATCTTCCTTCTATTTACTTATTGTTTTTTAATTGGTGCTTTTAAAAGAAGTATTTTAAAAGAAGTAAAATATTGGCTGGGCATGGTGGTACACACCAATCCCAGCAGCTCAGGAGGCTGAGGCCGGAAGATCACAAGTTCAAAGCCAGCCTCAGCAAAAGCAAGGTGCTAAGCAATTCAATGTTACCCGTCTCTAAATGAAATATAAAAAAGGGATGGGGACAGGCTCAGTAGTTAAGCGTCCCTGGGTTCAATCCCCGGTATCAAAATAAAAAGATAGAAAGAAAGAAAGAAAGGAAAAGAAAAAGGCCTTATTGGGAGGTGATAGAACCTGTAAGAGGTGAGGCCTAGTTGGAGGAAGTTATGTCACAGGTGTTAGAATTATCTGACAATGATTTTAAAGCAGTCATTCTAAAAATATGTAAATGAACAATTAGGAACACAGCTGAAATAAGTGAAAAAATAAGTCTTATCAAATAAGTAGGAAATCTTTGCAAGGCAATGCAAGAAAAAGGAACAGTCAAGCCGGGC
>PVHX01031961.1:0-14385 GCA_004024805.1 Geosciurus inauris | reverse complement strand
CGGTCGTCATGGCGGGCGGCTGAGGAGAGGCAAGGCGGCTGCGCGGCGCTGGAGTGGCGGCGGAGGCCTTGGGGCGGTCCGAGGGCGCTGTGAGGAGGTGGCGAAGGGCTGCTGGCTCTGAGCGGCCGGCCGGGGTGGGGGTCGAGCGCCGGGTTCCGTCCAAGCACTGTTGAAGCAGGAAACCGCGGCGACTCTCGGCCTTAATTCCTTATTCAATGATAAATCAGTGCCTGGAGAAAGTATTTGTAGAATGAATGAATGAATTGTGATCCGTAAGCTTTATAAATTTATATGATTAACTTAGAACCTTTTTCTGTGGCTCATTATTAATCATATTTTGGATATTTGAGTTTGTTGAATAAATAGCATGAATATACAAAGAGATACCATATCTAAACTTTCATATATGGTGAGTAATACATTGAACGTTATTGAATGTTAAGCTAGATGTGATGGTGCATGCCTGGAATCCCAACTGCTTAGGGAGGTTGAGTCAAGAGAATCCCATTTGAGGCCAGTGGGTAATTTAGAGCCTATCTTAAAAATGAAATTTGTAAAAAGGGCTGGTCATGTAGCTCAGTGGTAGAGCCTGCATGTGTGAGGCCCTGCGTTTCAATCCCTACCACCAAAAAAACTTGAAGGTTAACCTTACACCAGTTTCCTTTTGAGGAGGGGGGGGTCATACCAGAGATTGAACCCAGAGGTGATTTACCACTGAACTACATCCCCAGTTTTTTTTACTTTTTAGAGTCTTGCTAAGTTGCTGAGACTGGCCTCGATCTTGAGATCCTTCTGTTTTTATTCAGCTTTCTCAATTGCTGGGATTACAGGTGTGTCCACCACACCTGGGATTACAAGTGTGTCCACCACACCTATTTTAAGGTATAGAATATTTTAAGGCGCAGAATCTATGGTTTTAGGAGCTGGGGCTGTAGCTCAGTGACAGAGTGCTTGCCTAGCAGGTGTGAGGCACTGGGTTCGATCTTCAGCAGCACCACAGAAAAATAAATAAAAGAAATTCTGTCCATGTACAACAACAACAAATTAAAAAAAAAATCTATAGTTTTAATTATTGAACCTATTTTTTCATTGAGGTTTAAAAACTTTGTATGAGCATGTCTATCAGTATTTCTTTGTTAACAAAATATTCCTAATTTGATTTATTTTTGTATTTTATTTATAGACACACTCTGTGCTGTTCTAGAAAGAGACACACTTAGTATTCGAGAAAGTCGACTTTTTGGAGCTGTTGTACGCTGGGCAGAAGCAGAATGTCAGAGACAACAATTGCCTGTTACTTTTGCAAACAAACAAAAAGTTCTAGGAAAAGCACTTTCCTTAATCCGGTTCCCACTGATGACAATTGAGGAGTTTGCAGCAGGTAAGAGTATTACTTCACTGAAGCCTGTTAAAACTTTTTTTTTTTTTAAATATTTTTTTAGTTGTAGATGGACACAATGTCTTTATTTTATTGCTTTGTATGTGGTGCTGAGGATCGAACCCAGGGCCTCACGCATGCAAGGCAAGCGCTCTGCCACTGAGCTACAATCCCAGCCCCTGTTAAAACTATTTTAATAGTTAGTCTCCTGTGCAAAAATGCTTAGTGATTTCCAGCTTAATTACAGTGTTAGCTGAGAATATATTCTGTATCTTTTCAGTTCTTTGAAGTTTTTTGAGACTTGCTTTATGGCCAACCATGTGGCCAGTTTCATAAATACCATGTATACTTAAGAAAGTAGTCTGGGTAATTGGATAAAGAAGAGTGTCAATAGTCCTACACCTCTTCAACAAATTGAATAATCCTGTATCTATGAAAGAAATATACTAATGATATACAAATTTCCTATGTATCTACCATTTTTCTTTTTGTCTATTATGTTAGTTCCTAAGAAGTAGGTTAATATTACTGGTTTTGGTTGAGAATGTATCTCTTTTTGGTTCCATCAGTTTTTTTTTTTTAAATGTGTATTTTGAGATTATATTATTAGATGCATTCAGATTTAGGATTGTTATGTTATTGAATTTACTCTCTTTATGATATATTTTACTTTAAATCTAGTAAAATTTCTTGTTTTAATGTTTTTATCTGGTATTGGTACAATATAGTTTTACGAGACTTTTTAAAAAATTGGTTTTGTATATTCTATATTTTCTCTATCTTTTTTTTTTTTTAAGCTTTGTTTTACATTATCTGTGTATTTCAGGTATCTCTTATAAACTACATTTTTTAAAACATCCAGTCTGACCAACAAACTTAGTCTTTTATTGGGAATATTTGATCTACATTTTAAAAAAAATTTTTTTTAGTTGATGAATCTTTATTTTATTCATTTATTATTTATATGTGGTGCTGAGGATTGAACCCAGCGCCTCATGCATGCTAGGCAAGCGCTCTACCACTGAGCTACAACTACAGCCCCTTTGATCTACATTTTTAAAAAATATTTTTAATTGTAGATAGACACAATATCTTTATTTATTTTTTAAAATGTGCTGAGGTTTTATTAAACATTCTTGTGTTGTCATTTTAGTGGATTACTCTTGATAGTATAAAAAAAAAATTCTTACTGGGTTTTAAATTTAAAGTTTCCACATATAACAAGGACCTGAATAACACTTTAACTACATTTGACTCTCAGCCTTTGATGCTACTGTTTTCATGTATTTTGAATCTTTATATATTTTAAAAGCCCATAAGATATAATATTATTGTTTTAAAAGTCAGTAACCAGGGCTGGGGTTATAGCTCAGTGGTAGAGTGCTTGCCTAGCATGTGTGAGGCACTGGGTTTGATCCTTATCACCACATAAAAATAAAATAAACCAAAAAAAGTAACCATTTAGATTTACAAAATTATTTGACCTTTTTGGTATTTTTCTTTTTTTTTTTATGTTGCCATGCTTCTACCAGAATTCCTTTAGAACAGGTACGATAGTAACAGATTTTTTCACTCTTTTTTTTTTTTTTTTTTGGTCTAAACATATCTTTTATCTTGCCTTTTGGAAGAGCTTGTTTTGGGAAGATGTGTTTCTGGATAGAGAAGTTTAGCAGTTATTTATCTATCATTTGAATGTAATTCTGTTCTCTTTTGGCTTCCATTGTTTCTAGTTGGAAGTCTAATTATTGCTTCTTGAAAAGTATACTTTTTCTCTGGTGTTTTTTTTTTAATTTTTTTTTTTCAGTCGTAGATGGACACAATGTCTTTATTTTATTTATTTTTATCTGGTGCTAAGGATCGAACCCAGTGCCTCACGCATGCACGGCAAGCGCTCTACCACTGAGCCACAATCCCAGCCCCTTCTCTGGTGTTTATAAGGTTTCACATTATCTTTGGTTTTTAGCAGTTTGATGATGATATGCCTAAAGTATATTCTTTTATATGATTTTTTGAATTCTTTATTTTGGTTTTACCTCTCTATTAATGGTCACTTTGCTTTCTTTAGGTAGTTACATGTTTTTCATGATCTAAAGATGACTTTTTTCAACTAAGGCTTGAATTACTGTGTCATCCTGTTCCTTATGATTTCTTCAGGACCACTTGTTGACTGCTTATTGATCTTTGCTTTTTAATTATGGTGTTTTTTGTTTGTTTTGGGTTTTTTGTTTGTTTTGTTTTGTTGGTACTGGGGATTGAACCCAGGGGTGCTTAACCACTGAACCACATCCCAGCAGCATTTTATTTTTGAGGCAGGGCCTTACTAAGTGCTGAGGTGTCCTTGAACTTGGGATTTTCCTGCCTCAGCCTCTCAAGTTGCTGGGATTACAGCAGTGCACCTGGCTTTTATCATGCATTTTAAACATTTTAATCCTTTTTCTTAGTCCTTTTCATTCTGAGAGAGATGAGTGTTCAACCTCCCCAGGTCTGGCATGCCAATATATTTTGTGTGTGATATTTAAAAGTTTTTGGATTTTTTTCATCTAAGTTTTAAAATCAGAATAGCTTCCTAAACTAAATCTCTAGTGTTTTGAAGTCTCTTACTTCAGTTGCTTTTCCTGGCTTTGGAAGGGACCTCCTGGAATCTTAAGAGAAATAGCATTTATTCTAGGATAAGTTTAAGGAATTTGGAATTTTTTCTTAGAAACTGAATGGAATATGCAGAGCATATATGCTATGCTACTTCTACAGCTTTTCAGATCTTAGCTCTTCCTGTAAAACTAACTTCTAAAATCTGGAAATAAGGCACTATTCCTTGTCTGTTTCTGCCTCTTAATATATTCCATTGTTCAGATTGTAGCCTCAGTCTGGTACTAGGTGAGTAACTAGCTGCCCTTGTAAGTAATTCCCCACCATAGAGAATGACTTGTCTGGTGAACAAAAGTCTGTGGCACTCCGAGGAGTTGAGTGCATAGAAAAATCCAGAGATCTGTTACCACAGGGTTTCATCATTTGCATTCTTTTAGGTTAATCTCAACTGGATTTATTGAAGCTTCAAATATGTGTCAAAATTACATATGCTAAGATTTTTCTTTCTGTTCCTACTCTTTTTTTTTTTTCTTTTTGGTACCGGGGATTGAACTCGGGTACTCGACCACTGAGCCACATCCCCAGCCCTGTTTTGTGTTTTGTGTAGAGACAGGGTCTCACTGAATTGCTTAGCGCCTTGCCGTTGCTGAGATTGGCTTTGAACTTGTGATTCTCCTGTCTCAGCCTCCCTAAGTGCTGGGATTACAGGCGTGCACCACTGTGCCTGGCTCTTTCTGTTCCTGCTTGACATCTTTCTAGAATTTAATTCACATTATTAAGTGGAATATTAGTTTGAAATCATATTGCTTTTATTGAGGTTCATATTTTTGTTTCAGGTCCTGCTCAATCTGGAATTTTGTCAGATCGTGAAGTGGTAAACCTCTTTCTTCATTTTACTGTCAATCCTAAACCCCGAGTGGAATACATTGACCGACCACGGTGCTGCCTTAGAGGAAAGGAATGCTGCATCAATAGATTCCAGCAAGTGGAGAGCCGTTGGGGTTACAGTGGAACGAGTGATCGAATCAGGTATCTGTCATGTTGTAGACTCAGCAGGTGGGTGGGATAGCAGTTAGGGGTTATCCTTTATCCTCATATTCTGGGAGAATAATTAACCAATATTTTATTTTATATTTTGATTAGTACATTTTTAAGTTAATATGAGTCAAGAAGTCATTAAGACACCATCTTCTCACTGAATTATGAGTGTGGGTGATCTCTTAGGGTAAAAGAAAAGCTTCAAAGGATTGGGTTGGTCCTTCTTTTACATGAAGTCTGTCTGGATCACCATTGCTGGTGAGTTGAGGTCTAGTCTTCAGTTTACTAACACTGTTCTTACAGAATTAAGGCTAATTTTAATCAGTTTATCTTTGCTAAGCTTAGTATAAGGTTTTCCTTTGAATAGATGTTGCATGGAAATATCTCTTTAAATGGGAAAAAAATAAAGAATCATGAAAAATGCATATATGAAATCTTGTTGAATTTATCTTTACTCTTCTGCATTTAGGTTAAATGTATAAGTAGAATTATTACCAATTTTGATTAAACATGCCTTTTGAATTTTCAGCTATTTAATAGCACTGTAGTATATAACTAGAAATTAATAACTTTGTTAAATAAATCTCCAGTGTGGGGGATCTTTTATAACTTTTGGGTTAAGACAAATTCAAAATGCATTTGTAGACCATTTATTAATCATTTATAAGGAGAATATATACTATACATAAAACTTTAGGGGATAAGGCCAAAGCTGCACACAAAAAGTAATGATTAACTACTTTTAGCAAATAAATTAGAGAAGAAATAAATGACTTAGCATTCAGTCCCAGTAGTTAGAAAAGGAATATCAAAAGAACCCTAGGAAAAAGAAATAGGTAAATGTAGAAATTAGTGGATTAAAAAATAGAATTGACAAATCCATAAGCTGGTCCTTTAAAAGATCAATAAAACAGATAAACCTCTGGCAGAGGTAATTTTAAAAATTCTTAATTAGAAATCAAAATGGGAATATAATCAATTGCTGAGATTTTTACTTTAATTCTGGGTTTACTCTGTGCTAATAAATTGAACATCTTGATGGAATGGATCATTTTATAGGCAAATATAAATTATCAAAATTGACTGAAATTAACAAAATTCTTAATTAGAAATCAAAATGGGAATATAATCAATTGCTGAGATTTTTACTTTAATTCTGGGTTTACTCTGTGCTAATAAATTGAACATCTTGATGGAATGGATCATTTTATAGGCAAATATAAATTATCAAAATTGACTGAAGAGGAAAGCCTGAATAGACCAATTACCATGGAAGGAATTAAAAGTTATCAGAGAACTGTCCCTTCACAAGGTGGTTTTTACAGGTGAGTTTTTATCAAACGTTCAAGGAACAGATAATTTCCTTGAGCATTAAAAGAAGAAAATACTTCTTGGTTAATTATTAAAGGAAGCATAACCTTTCTACAGGAATCTGATAAGACAAAAAATATTCTAGGTCCACTTCACTCACTATGCAGAACAAATTCTGCATAAAATGTTAGCTATTTAACCTGACAGTTCCTTAGAAAAGCAATACTGTAGTAATATATACTAAATAATTTATTTGAAAATTGGGAAAACAACTCAGTGTTAGAAAATGTATTAATATAACTCATCAAAGTAGCATACCAAGAGACAAATAATTTGATTTCAAGGGATGTCAAAAGGGCTTTTGATAAAAATTCCCCTTTTTTTGCAGATATAACTATTAATTGATTAAGTCTAGAAGAATATTTTTTTACTGATAGGCTATTGAAGCCTAAAGATAGGGATGCCTACTGTATTTTCTATTTTTCAATAGTTTTACTGTAATTCTGAATTGTTAGTCATGAAAGGTAAAGAATTTAAAGCCTTAAGTAATGGAAGGGAAGAAGACTTTCTCATTATTTGCAGATGCTGTTATGTTTATTAGGAGTTCACAACTCCATCAAATCTGGTTCTTATAAATATTTTTGTAATTTCTCTTTTACTAACCTGAAATGAAATTTGTAGTATGCTTCACATATATTTTTTGAATTTGATAAGTGGCCACATTGTAATATGAAGAAGAAATAAATGTAACTGGTAGTAAACTGAAATATGTAAACATGAATTTGATTGTATAGACTTTGGGTGGGATAACACTGAAGACAAACTAAAGTAACCTGTTACAGTACGTATGTGTCATCATGATGAGACAGCTTTAACTGCAGGGTATAGATGTAGTATATTAATCGTCTCATATACTAAGGTTCCACATAAAAGAGTTGAGTCAGTCCTGTTTATTCTCTCTTCTATATTTTTTAACTTACCTACTGGCTAAAATCAGTACTCAGAGTGATTTCTGAGATATTTTCAGCTAAAGAGCTAAAGACTGGAGTTGTCAGTCCAGCATGTTCTCAGGCAAGTTGAGTGTCTGCTTTCCTACATGGATGGAAAAGGTGGGGGCAGTGCATTTAATGCAAGAAACTGGCTCTTGGGCCAGTTAGATGGGGTTTGAATCCCAGCTTTGGCACTTGTTAGTGGGGCAGCCTCAAGCAGGTCACTTAACACTGGTAAACTTCATTTTGTCTTATGATGAAGTATAACTTATTGGGATGCATTGTTTTTAGGATTCAAGTTGATAACCTAAGTGAGGGGTTGTGTGTATTTGTGATAATACACATATATACATACATACTGTTTGTGAGAATACACATGTATGGGTGGTTTGTGTGCATGTGTGTGTGTATATATATACACACATACACACACGCACGCATGCTTATATTTTCCCTGGTAGCAGTGGTTTAATATTTGGTAATTCTGTGTATGCAGTAACTTTGTAGAATATAACTACCACAAATAATGAGAACAGACCGTATATTTCCTCTATTTTTATGGTAGTTGCCCCTTGTAAAAATTAATGAATGTTAAAATTACACTAAAAATCTTTGATTTCTTTTAAAAAAAAAAGGAATTAGGTTCAAGGCTTATGGGTTTTTTTTAATACTTTATTTTTATTGTTTATTATTTTTATGTGGTGCTGAGGATCGAACCCAGTGCCTCACCCATGCTAGGCGAGCACTCTACCACTGAGCCACAAGCCCAGCCCAAGGCTTTTAGTTTTTTACAAATTTCTTACCTGCATGAATTCTGGCATGATGCTTCTCCCCCAGTGGTGGCTATTAAATTCAGGGGTGCTCTATCACTAAGTACATCCATTTTTGTTTTTGAGGTACCATCTTACTGAGTTGCTGAAAGTCTCAAAGTTGCCCAGGTGGCGATGAACTTGTGATACCCCTGCCTCAGTTTTGGCATGACACTTTTTGAAAGTTGATTTGGATTCTTTGTTATGTGAGACTATTCTGTGTATTATATAAAATGGGCTGGTAGTGTCCCTAAATTTATGTAAGAAAGCATACCACCTTGGAGGTAGAACTCTTTTTGAGAACCATTGGTCCACTTAACCTCAGCATCAGCTATAAAAAAATTAGAACCAATAAAAGAGGACAGTGGCCAACTTATAAAATGTATGTTTGAAAACTCTTGTTTCTCTTGTTATCAAAATGTAGTTACATGGGGCTGGGGATATAGCTCAGTTTGTAGAGTGCTTGCCTTGCACGCACAAGGCCCTGGGTTCAATCTCCAGCACACCCCCCCACACACACACACACAAATTTAGTTACAGAAGTATAAATAATGGTGGTAATTGTACAATAATGTGAATGTTCTTAATTTCACTGAACTGTACATTTAAAAATGGTTTGATTGAGCTGTGGCAGCACGTACCTGTAATTCTAGTTACTTGGGAGGCTAAGGCGGGAGGATCACAAACTCAAGGGCAGCTGGGCAACCCAAAATAAAACAAATAGAGGGACTGGGATTGTAGCTTAGCGGTAGAGCGCTTGCCTCGCATGCGTGAGGTCCTGGGTTCGATCCTCAGCACCACATACAAAGCAATAAAATAAAGACATTATGTCCATCTAAAAAAAAAATTAAAAAAAAACCAAAAAACAAATAGAGTTGGAGGTATAGCTCAATATTAGAACACTTACCTAGCATGAGTTCAATCCCCTGTGCCACCAAAAAAAAAAGGTTAAAGTGGCACATTGATGTAATATTGAATGAATATTTTATTTCATGTATTATTATCATGTTATATTAGTATATTATTTTTTATATTGAATATTACTATAATATTGTGAATAACCCTACTCACAATTGTAACAGATAACATAATATATAGTATAGCCTTCTTTGAAGGACTAGAGAACTTAAGCTGAAATTAGACTTCGATAAGGACAACGTCTTACACATTATTATATGTATGTTAGCCAATTCCTTTCAGAGGTCACATGTTTTTGGTAGGTGGAAGTGGCCTGGCAAAATACAAATCTGGAAGAGCAAATTTTCTTTTAAAAAGAGTGATAACATACCAAACAAAGTATTATAGATCTAGAAGAAGTTAGTGTTGTGTGGAACATACTAAAGTTGAAAAACCAACCTAATATTAATGAGCTGAATATCATAGAGCTGAGGAAAAAACTAACCACTAGGAAAATAAAGTTAGATCCTTACTGATCCCATGTACCAAATCATATTAATTAAAACTTTACAAATGAAACCATGAAAATGCTGGAACAGATGTGTCTTTACTATGAGAATGAGGCAGGCCTCTCTGTATTTGTTACAAATCAAAGTTGAGCTACAAAAAAATGACAAATGTGTAACTTTTGTAAGGGACATTACCAATAAGGCATAAGTACCTATATATAATATACATTAAAAAGATAAACCAGTAGAGATAATAGAGAAAAGTACATGAGTGTTTCATTAAGGAAGAAATCCAGGGGGCAGAGAATATATAAGCAAAATTTTTACTAATCAAATAGAAATGGAGGGCTGGGGTTATGGCGCAGTGGTAGCTTGCTCGCCTAGCACGCATGAGGCACTGGGTTCGATCCTCAGCACCACATAAAAATAAAATAAAGATATTCTGTCCACCTACAACTAAAAAATAAATATATTAAAAAAAATAGAAATGGAATTTGTCAGTCATCAGTTCCTCAAAGGCAAGAGGAAATTAATAATACAAGTGAGATAGAAATGATCTGGACTCTGGTGCATAAAGTGTTAATCTTACGAGGAAGCAATTTGACAATATTTATCTAACCTTAAGAATGCGCCTTTCAGCCGGGCACAGTGGTGCACACCTGTAATCCCAGCACTTTGGGAGGCCAAGACTGGAGAATTGTGAGTTCAGAGCCAGCCTTAGCAATGGTGAGGGGCTAAGCAACTCAACGAGACCCTTTCCCTACATAAAACACAAAATAGGGCTGGGGATGTGGCTCGGTGATCAAATACCCCTGAGTTCAATCCCTGGTGCCAAAAAAAAAAGTGCCTTTCATTTTTACCAACAATTCTACTTCTAAGAATTTATTCTAAGAAAATAATGATGACTTTATAAAACGACCTAGCTATAAACCATGGCAATATCATATAATAATAATAACTGCAAATAACCTTATTCAACAAGAGATTGATTAGATATAGTAAATCAGCAGTAATTTTTTACTGCTTTACATGAAAAAGAGATATATACAAAATACACGTGTGTGTATATTATATGTATTTCTTGAGATGATTTTTAATACATACATGTTTGTAGAAAAAAGTCTGGAAAAGAAACATGAAGAGTTGACAAAGATTATTTCTGGATATACAGATACTTTAAATTTTTCCTCATTTGTTTAGCTGAATTTTCAGGGTTTTTTTTTTGTTTGTTTGTTTTTATTTGTTTGTGCTAGAGATTTAACCTGGGGCTTCATACATGCTGATAAACAAGAGCTCCACCACTGAGCTACATCTCTGGCCTGTTTTCTGGATTTTTGAAAATAGAATTTATTGCTTTGTATACTCAAAAAATAAAAAAGCCCAACTATTACAGCTGGGTGCGGTGGCACATGCCTGTAACCCCTGTGGCTCAGGAGGCTGAGGCAGCAGGATCACAAGTTCAGAGTCAGCCTTAGCAACTCAGCAAGACCCTGTTTCTAAATATAAAAAAGGGCTGAGGATATCACTCAGTGGTGAAGTACTCCTGGGTTTCATCTCTGATACCAAAACAAACTATTACTTTTTTTTTTTTGGCAGTGCTGGGGATTGAACTATCACATGCTGAGCAAACACTCTACCACTGAGCTGTTCACAGTTTTTTAAAGTAGTCTTCTATACTGTGTAGCATGATTGTTAAGAGAATTGACTTTGATCCAAGCAGACCTGGAGATGTGTCCCACCCAATTCTGCCACACTTTTTGATTTGGCAAGTTAATCTCTCTTAACCTCAGTTTCTTTCTTTTTTTGTTTGTTTATTGTAAAGGGTCTTGCTGTGTTGTCTAGAATAGTCTCAAACTTGTAGAACCGAACAATCCTACCTCAGTCTTGCAAGTGAGTGGGGCTACAGGTGTGTGCCACTTCACATGGCTAAAATCTGTTTCTTTAGCTACAGAAATTTAGGATAATAAAAACAGGATAGTTAGCTAGTGTTGTATAGGGTTGTTAGGATTATTATAGGGAGTAAGTCCTGTAAGAACTGAAGCTCAGGGCCTGGCACATGAGGAAGTACTCATTAAGTGGTGGTGATATGCTGGTAGTAGTAATAATTGAAATTGTGGCTGAAAATGTTGAGAATTACTTGTTTTGCATCACAGATTATCTCAGTTCCATATGTATTTAGTAAAGACATATTTATCTGTCTTCATTTTATAAATGTATAAAACTGACACTATTATGATCAAACTGCTAATAATTGCTAATTATAATAGGTATGGAATCCTTATTCAAATCCACCTGTTTGAATTAGGTCCTGTCTCCAGCCCTCTACCACCAGTATTATTTGTTACAGCAGCCTGCTTCTTTCATAACTCTTTTTTTTTTAATATTTTTTAAATGCTTTTTTTTTTTAGTTCTTGATGGATCTTTATATTATTCACTTATTATTTATATGTGGTGCTGAGGATCGAACCCAGTGCCTCACGCATGCTAGGCAAGCGCTCTACCACTGAGCTACAGCCCAGCCCCCTTTCATAACTCTTAACCACAATTTATAATGGTTGTTTACTCTTTCTTTACTTATTTATCACCACTGTCTGCCATTAGGCCGCAAAGCCAATAGGGATAGAAACTGTGCTGTTGACCATTATTTCCCCATTGCCAAGCCTAGTACCTAAATACAGTAGGCCTTCAGTAAATATTTATTGAACTGATAATTGTCCTGGTTTGAAATGCTGGACTTCAGATTCCACTTAAGATTCTGTTAATTTCATATTTATTCCAGAAAAGTTTTTTTATTTAAGTGAACACAATATTTCCGAAGATGATCAACTTATGATAGTTTTCCTTTTTGTAAGCAAAACTATATGTTCCAAGTAAGACTTTAAAAAATTATAAACCTTGGGGCCTGGGATTGTAGCTCAGCGGTAGAGCGCTTGCCTCGCATGCGTGAGGCCCTGGGTTCGATCCTCAGCACCACATACAAAGCAATAAAATAAAGACATTGTGTCCACCTACAACTAAAAAAAAAAAAAAAATTATAAACCTTCAGAATAAGAACACTTACAGAGTTGTTATTTTATACTTGGTTTCTGTCTCCTAGGTTCACAGTTAATAGAAGAATCTCTATAGTTGGATTTGGCTTATATGGATCTATTCATGGTCCCACGGATTATCAAGTGAATATACAGGTACTATTTCCCCCCATAATTTATCATCTGGAAATGTAACAAACATGTAATTTTACAATAAGATATTCTCTTGGCAGGAGTCCAGTTTTTAGTGAGATTGTCAAAGGAATTAGAAAGACTATTAGTAGCATTTTAAGCCTAGAGATTTGTTTTACAGTTGTTCTAAAGAAATCTGGTTTCAAAAAATTGAGGTTCTTCACTGAAGCATTTAATGTACCAGGATCTGTCCTTTGTCCAGGAAGCCCATTAGTACTTCCTGCTGTTCACTGACTGTCTTAAAACACCTTTCTGCCTTTTTCATGGTATTTTGAACTTCAGGGCCTTGAAACTATCTCATTACTTCTAACTACTATGAACACCTCTTGACTCTGACTACTATGAACACCAGACCCTCCCTCATTCTTTTTTATTTTATTTTATTTTATTTTTTTTAGATACTGATGGACCTTTATTTTATTCATTTATTTATATGCGGTGCTGAGAACCGAACCCAGTGCCTCACACATGCTAGGCAAGTGCTCTACCACTGAGCCACAACTTCCGCCCCCCTCCCTCACTCTTTAGGTCTGCTGTACCTCATTCTTTCAGACAGGGCACTAGTACCTAATCTGGAAAATACCTCTTTCTTTCCCTTCCTTATTAATAAACCAGTGTTCTTTTGATTCCATACTCCTTTTAGCAAAATTATTTTTGAAAACATCAATATAGTATTTTTATTTACAAACTATAGGCAATACTATGTTTCATATACATAAATGAAAACACAGAATATGAGAAAAGGAAGTAAAAAATGTTTCAAACTTTCATTTATCAATAGAAAGTCTCTGCCCTCTTTGAAATGTTACTAACATTATTTTTCATAGTAAAAACTTTGGAGAACTTTGTGATCCGAATGCATTTGGCTTTTAAAATACTAACTTGACTACTGACAATTCAAAGATTTAGTTCAATGATAGCTAAAAATTATACCTCAGGAGTACATTGAGCTCCGTAGAAACAGCGCCGGGGCAAGTGAGAGCTGGACGGGCACTGAGCGACTCTGTGCCTCGCTGAGGAAAAACAACTAAACATGGGCAAAAGGAGATCCTAAGAAGCCGAGAGGCAAAATGTCATCATATGCATTCTTCGTGCAAACTTGCCAGGAGGAGCATAAGAAGAAGCACCCAGATGCTTCAGTCAACTTCTCAGAGTTTTCTAAGAAGTGTTCAGAGAGGTGGAAGACCATGTCTGCTAAAGAGAAAGGAAAATTTGAAGACATGGCAAAGGCGGACAAGGCCCATTATGAAAGAGAAATGAAAACCTATATCCCTCCTAAAGGGGAAACAAAAAAGTTTTTCAAGGATCCCAATGCACCCAAGAGGCCTCCATCGGCGTTCTTCTTGTTCTGTTCTGAGTATCGCCCCAAAGTCAAGGGAGAACATCCTGGCCTATCCATTGGTGATGTTGCAAAGAAACTGGGAGAGATGTGGAATAACACTGCTGCAGATGATAAGCAGCCTTATGAAAAGAAAGCTGCTAAGCTGAAGGAAAAATACGAAAAGGATATTGCTGCCTACTGAGCTGAAGGAAAACCTGATGCAGCAAAAAAGGGAAGAAAAGGCTGAAAAAAAGCAAGAAAAAGAAGGAAGAGGAGCCGGGCGCGGTGGCTCAAGCCTGTAATCCCAGCACTTAGGGAGGCTGAGA
>PVHX01031960.1:0-14386 GCA_004024805.1 Geosciurus inauris | reverse complement strand
AGGTGGGGAGATTAGCTGGATATGGCAGTTCTGAGCAAAAATATGGATTTGATTACCTGGAGAGAACAATGGAAATAAGAGGCAAGTAATGGAGGAATGAATATAAAAAATGCATACAAAATAAAGATGGGTATTTAAATGTTTTGTTTATTTAATAAAATTTGAAATACTTGAGAAATTTAATATTCAATAAAATTATTAAAATGTTTCTTCTTTCAGCAATGCCGGGGGACAGACATATATTCTTTTTTCTGCCACATGGAATGTTTGAAACTGAAAATAGTTATTTGTTACAAAGAAATTAAATGTATTATTCAAAAATATATTCTATTATATCAGGAGTATTGGAATAAGGTTAAGAGGGTGCACTTGAAGGCACATTAATCGCTAAGTCTACAAATGTACAAGATTGGGGGAAGAATTAAAATCTCATGGGAGATGTACTGAACACTATTCCCAAATTTGTTTACATAAAATAAAATTCTGAATATCTTTTATTCATTTATATGTGTAGATTTAGGGGAGATGTACTAATAATTTATTTAACCGAATCATCTTCCTATTAGAAAAACGAAGTCCATATTTTTATTCATTAGAACGTTCTCACTTATTAGTTTAGAATATATTTGTTGAGTACATTCTATAAATCAAGCATTGGAAATGGAGAAGAATATTTGCTCTATTCTGGGTGTTAATAGTCCATAGAAGTATTTTTTCCCAAAATAGGCATTTCCCTAATTTATCAATATATGAATAACTAATGATTCTTATCATATCTGAGTGTGACTCAGAAGAACTTTATAACTTCCTTGTTCACAATTAGTAGCATTCTGGTGGTATATCTTTTCTCATAATTAGTTCTTTAGAAATTGACAATCCATTCATGATATATGCAGTCATCCAGGGCAAAAGAGATTTATCATAATTTGTGGGATTTCTTTTGTTTTGCATCTCCCTACATGATATCAACCAGCACATTGGAATACAGACTTCCCTTTCCTCTAATCCAGTCTCATTCACTATTAACATGTCAAGCTTGAAGTAAATTTTATCAGAAAAAGAAAAATTCAACCATAAAAAATGGGAGATCAGATAAAGTTAATACTCCTGAAAATACCAAGAAGAAAGCAGATGTATGATATTTAAAATATATAAAACTCACCTTGAAATATCTGAATTAAAACCCACTTTTGTATAGTCGTCATAGTGCTCTGCAATCAGCTGTGAGTTGAGGATAAAAAGAGGGAGGAGAAAGAAAAAATGTCTTTGCCTCCAGTACAATGTAATCAGTTGTAACTTAAATAAAATAGATCCACTGAAAAGAAAGGGCTTCAATAACCCAAATGTTGCACTAGATAGGAGGTGGTACCCGGTGGTACCTCCAAGGTCACTTTAGTTTCAGGGATGCGATGATTCTGTATTCCCTTATGGAAAAGATGAAGTGCCATTAGCAGCAAATCATCCAAGATTCTATAATGTAAGCACAAAATATTTCATGAATTTAAACTGGACTCAAATCTCTTCTATCCTTTTTGGTCTGCTAAAGAAAGCTTAAATAAAAATGTAATTTCCACTAATTGGATTTTACCCTTTGGAAAATGAAAAAAAAGTTATAAAAACCTAATACACAGAATTGGGAATATGCAGTAGTTTTGTGAAGCAGTAAAAAGCATAGATTCAAGGTACTATAAATACAGATGAGGTAGGTACAATACTATCCTCATTGGCTGTTATTTTCTGACTCTGAGGAAAATGGTCATGCTTCCCTTAAACAACAATCACATATTATGTCACTCAGAGCTATTAATTACCCACTTATCAATTTCAAATTTCTTTAGTTATGAAAGTGATCTTAACTATAATGTCTCTTGATGTCAATTCACACTATCTCAGTGGGGAATTTCTAATTCTTTAAGGAGGATAGCAAAACATTATCTCACCCAAGCTTGTCAGCTTCTTCACAAGATTACAAAGTTGAAAGCAGTTGAGGTAAGACCTCTCTGGCATGTGATATGTGGGATCCTTATTCACAAAAGTATTTTCCTGTGATAGGTCAAATAACTTTGAGTTGGATTTCAAGAAACTTAAAATTCAACATGCAAATAACAAATGACAGAGGTCTATCATTTTATGGTAGGATCCTCCAATTTGCTGTAATGACTATGAATAAGAAAGTTACAGATTTTTGCACAGTTTTAGATCTTGGATAAGGGGAAGCAAGGGATATAAAGATTGTGTTTTCGTTTATCTTTTTGTTTTTGGTACCAGAGATTGAACCCAGGACACCTAACACCCTGAAGCACATTATTTTGAGACTGAGTTTCACTAAGTTGCTTAAGGCCTTGCTAAGTTGTTAAGGCTGGCTCTGAACATGCAATCCTCCTGCCTCAGCCTCCTGGGCCGCTGGGATTACAGTAGTGCACCACCACGCTGGGCTAAGATTGTGTGTGTGTGTGGTTTTTTTTTTTTTTTTTTTTGGTACCAGGGATTAACTCAGGAGTATTCAACCACTGAGCCATATCCGTAGCCCTATTTGTGTTTTATGTAGAGACAGAGTCTCACTGAGTTGCTTAGTGCCTTGCCATTGCTGAGGCTGGCTTTGAACTCACAGTTCTCCTGTCTTGGCCTCCCAAAGTGCTGGTATTTCAGGCGTGTGCCACCGCATCTGGCTAAGATTGTGTTTTTTAATATGATATCATAGACCTCTTTTTGACTTAAAAAGTCCACAATACCTTTAGAGGTAGGGTATGCAGGAAAGGTATTTTCGGAATCTAACAAGAAAGAAGAGTTTTTAATCTTTGAAATATCCGGGCTATACTTTTGAATTCATAATTCTAATTAAGCCAGATTTGTTAAAGCATTTAATGAATATTTATATATAAATTATGTTAGCTTTCTGCTTGTTTAAATATATGCTATATTTTATATTTTAATGTTTTGCAAAAAAAAGTATAGATTAAAATTTTTATAAAGACAAGAATGGTGCTGATATAAATGTTTCTCTTTGGGGGAATAAGTGCTTATGTTGTAAATGCCTATAAATTATGCTTTCTAATATGGGAAATGGAATACCTATGTCTTATTTTTCTAGATTATGACCTTCTTATAACAATACAGAAGTGTCTGTTTCTTATCCATTATTTTATCAAAAATTTCTAGATTAGTGGTAACCAACAGAACTTTCTTCAGTGATAGAAATATTTTGTATCTGCATAGTCCATCCTATTAACCAATTGAAATGTGGCTAGTGCAACTGAGGAGTGAATTTTATTTAATTTAATTAATTCAAATTTACATAGGCACATGTAGTTATTAGCTAATATATTGGACAGCATGGTTCAGAAATCCTCCATACTCTGAACTGAATTTGAACTATGTATGAATTTATTCAAGGCAAATGTGTTTGGTTAGGAAATTTGATCATTTCCCATTCAGCCACTCTTCCATTCATTCGTCTAGGTTTTTCATAATTTTTAAGCACTCTCTATGTGTAAAGCACTGTCTTAAGTTTATGTTGTAGGGGAGAAAGACACAATATGTATAAAATACATAATAAAACAACAATAAATTTCTTCTAAACATTAATGGAATAAATAAGCACTCGTGTTCAATTTATGGAATTTGTAATTGAATTAAAATACATAGCATCTATTAGCTCTATGTATCTATAGATGAAGGTGTAATGACAAAAATAAAATTAGCTGATACAGGACTAGCCTTTATTAAAGACAAAAATCATAACTGTGACTAAGGTAAGTGAGGGTTATGAACAGGCTAAGTGCCAAAAGAAAAGGTGAAGTGATATAGGAGAATCAAAGAATAAGAATACTTTTAAGTGACAGAATCAGAAACAGGTTTTTAAAGGAATTAGACATTAAAATGTTTGTGACTGCAAGGTATAGGAAGAAGGATTAGAGGGGAAAGAGATTCCAAGATATAAAAATCTGAACTTTAGTCTGAATGTGAGCATAAGGAAGAGGGAATAGTACAATATATCTTAAGATTAAGTGACTAAAGATGTTGGTGCCCAAAATAAATAAGGTAAAGTTAGGAGAATAACAGTTTTTATAAGAAAATTTTGAGAATAAGAAAGAGAATATATTTTAACCTGAGATATTTATAAATGTTGTTTGACCATAAAAGTTTCTATAAAAAGTTTGTGAAAATTACTTAAAATATTATCCATCAAACTTTATACATATATATTAATTAGAACTTCACTAAAGATAGGTATGATCAATGTGAAAGTAGCATATGCTTAAAGAGTACTTTATTCAAGTATGTGCACTAATCATTCATGTAACCATTGATCTTGGCCTCCAAACTTAAAGATTAAAAATTAGCCTTGATATAATATGTGTAGATAAAAAAAAAACCAAACATGAATTTTCTCTTAATTATTTTTTAGGTTCTTAATGGGCAGTGTGGGATAAACCAAGATTTATTATTTTTTTCATTCCCAAAGAGAGTGCCTTAAGTACTTCGCCCATTGTAACATTTTATATCAATCTAAAAACAAGGATCAAAACATTTTGAGGAAGTAGGGAACCTTATAATACGATATGGAAAATTAATCAAATGGCACTAACATAGAATCTCAATGATGTACCAATCCAGACCCATAACACACATTTTTGACTATTTTTATTACTGTATTAATATAGAGAAAATTGAATTTCTTCAGAGTTTGAGCAAATGAGCTTAAACAATTATACATTTAATAAAAAATACATTATTAGTTTGAATATATGTCAAAGTATGGGAGACTCAGATCTTTGCCTTTAATAATAGTCCTAGAATGTGCTAAAGTAATTTTCCTATTTAAACTTCAACTATGAATTTAAGAAGCTAATGTATGAGTATTAATTCTGTTGAGGCAATTGTAAATTTCAGATATATAATAAATGAGGTTGCATTTTTCCATTAATGTTTATATTGTGAAATTATAAAATTAAAAAGTTATAGCCCTTAGTCAGGCATGGTGGCATATGTTTAAAATCCCAGCCACTCAGGGAGCTGAGGTAGAAAGATCACAATTTGAGGTGAGCCTGGGCAACTTAGTGAGATGCTGTCTCAAAATAAAAATAAAAAATGACTGAGGGAATAGCCCAGTGGTAAAGCATCTTCAGATTTAATCCTCATTCCAAAAGAAAAAAAAAGGGAATTTTTTCAGCCTACTACATTTAATATTATGTGAAACTCCAGAAGTGGCACTATCTTACTTAGGGGCCCTGCTTATCTTGGTAATTCTTCCTCCTGTAATGATATATGAGGGAAAAGTGGTTGTGCATACATGGATTGCAGATACATAGATTCTTAAATTCTGGAATTTCTAACCGTTAATAAAAAATCTCTACATGGTTTGCCATTCAATAGAACGTTGGCAGTGAATTAAAATACTATTTTCTAATATTCCACTGTCTTTCACTTACAATATTTTTAAAATATTTTTTTAGTTGTTGAGGGATCTTTATTTTATTCATTTATTATTTATATATGGTGCTGAGGATCGAACCCAGGGCCTCACGCATGCTAGGCAAGCGCTCTACCACTGAGCTACAGCCCCAGCCCATCACACACAATATTTTTATTATTAAAGACATAAATAACAAATGACTGAGGACTGAATTATTTTTACCTTTATAAATATGTTTGGTTCTTGATAAGAACACAGGCCAGTGTGACTAATTCACTCTAAACTAAATGCTAAATATATACCTATGAGAATAACTTTAATCAGTAATTGACTCAAAGGCATGTTTACAATATATATATTTTAATGCTAGTTGCTCTGAAATTCAATATGCAGTTGCACAACACTCGGTCTGAATAGCAGCGAAAATATAACTAACTATAGTTGACTTCCTCCCAGAAAATAGATTCCTTCTTGATAAGTCCTGTTACAATAAAGCTGGGGTGGCCTATATTTAATGCTTTAGGTTCTTTCTTTTTAACCCTGCTAGCTGGTTGACTTACTAGAAATTTACTTATCCACAAAATGAAGCAAAGTTACTTGCTTAAGCACATTTATTGTAGCAACACTGAATATTGGATAAAATAGCAAACTTCAGGTATGACATTATCACAATGAATTACCTGTCAAGACTGTGTCTAATACTTATTGTAGTATGTGTGAACAGAAAATAGCAAGGGATGATGCAAGTTCTCAGTGTATGAAAAAATGTTATAGTAATATTAAAAGATATTTGAAAATTTAACTCAAAGAATATGCTATATTTGTAAGTTACTTTCTTTTATTTGGTTAAAAATTTTTTACCACGTCAAATAATGAAATTACTCAATTTCTGTTCATAAAACACTGAGAATTTACTAAAGATTGTTTGTGTTAAAACACAATTTTAAAAGAATTAATCATAAGAATTTCTAATTTAAGAAAAAGTACTACTGATTTTGAGGCAAAGAAAGTCAAACCAACTGCAAAATCAAGAGGTTGAAAGGTCTGACTTAAGATTTTGCCAACAGTACAGAATAAAGACAGAGAATGATGTCTAAGGAGAGAGAAAAATAACATATCAACTAAAGGAAATACACTGCTCTTCAATAGTCTCACTGGTTAACTCAAGCTTACAAAATTAATGTATCAAATCAAGTTGCTGTCTGCCTTAGTTATTGATTCTCTGTGTTCACCTTTACATCAATAAGGGTTGTGGAGACATTTAAACTATTTGAACTTTGTTAAATTCAGAGTATTTATCTTATTGCCTCCCTTTAGAATGCATAGGTGCATAAGAGGACATCCTTGGTGTTATTGCTAGCATAAATCATTTTTATTCAGGTCTTACAAAAACTACCAGTGAAATATTGTACATTATCTGCTCTTGGACATTATTAATGACTTGATAGCATGGATACAGTTGATTAGGGAAAACCACCAAGTATAAAAACATTGGCCTCTAACAATAGTTAGTTCCTTTCCTATAGTTATAATTCAGCAGTGAATCTTTGCCTAGAATGCAGAGTTGTGGCTTCCCAGGTGAAAGGACCCAACACTACCAAAAATAAAATAAAAATAGGTAAATAGATAAGTTTCTGAATATATCATTATTTCTGGTTTTTATTTTGCACACACACAGTAAGTTTGCTCAAATATCAAATTCTTCATTGCCAATTAATTCTCTCCCAATCTGTTCAGGCCTAAGTGTAAACTCAACTGTATCTTACTTACTTATGCAAATTAATTTGCATAAAGAAATAAAATTTTCAGCGAGATTGAAATTCCCCAGAACCTGGGTGCTTTGTTAGTTGAAAAATATTAGGAAAAGAAATATCCAGCTGGACACTGTGGTACACACTGTAACCTCTGAGACAAGAGGATTCCAAGTTCAGGGCCAGCCTCAGAACTTACTGAGGCCCTAAACAAGTTAACCAAAGTCTATATAAAAAAAAAATTAAAAATAAAAAGAGTAGGGATGTAGCTCAGTGGTAAAGCACCCCTGGCTTCAATCTTCAGTACCAAGATATTCTGACAGTTGAGAGGTAACTGAATATTATCACCTTAAGAAAAGTTTCCTTTATAGTTGTAGATTTCTGTAGACTCTAATTTTAAACACGTGTACTGTGTAGATTATGACAAAATACTTGGAGAATTTAAGATAGCTAAGAGAATTGTCACAACCATGAAAAGTTGAGAAATATTAAATGCCCATTCTCTCTTTATACAACAACAACATTCTCTAGTGGAAATCAAACCCTTTAATTAGCTATTTTAGCACACACAAGCCATTCCTTCACTTTCATTCTCTTTATTTTTCTAGCAAGTTTTAATTTTGGCATACCCCAAAACAGAAAAAAATGAGTATTTTCTCCAAATTTTCAAAAATTAGTAAATCCTTAGAATGCTCATTATACGTAGGTAAAAATATTCAGCCCCACCTCATTACAAAGACAGGCAATTTAAATTAAATTTGAAAAGTACCCTTTCTTTTTCATTCTCATTTTATAGTCCTGTTGATCTCCAAACTTTATAGTTCTTTAAATTATTCAGATATGATATGCTAAATTATTCAAGAAAAAACTCCTAGGCACTTCACTTATTCAATGTCATTTTTATTTTAACAATTTTGGGGGGGAGGAGCAAACATTCCAGTCAGTTAGTTGTCTTATATCTTATTTATCTTGACCACCTATTTTCGTGTAAATCTAATCTAAAGACATGTACTCAATAAACATATCATAATGAATATAATGTTTCCATTCTAATAGCTGTATCTTAAAATATTACAAATTTCTAGTTGATTAATTACTACAAATACTAATTTAAAAAATACAAGCATACCTATACATTTACATAAATAGGCATATATATACACATGTATAATATGGGCATCATGCAATATCAAGAGGGTCTAAAGAATTCTAAAAGATTTGATGAGCAAATAACATTTGGGGAAAAACAGGATTCTGAGTCTCAAAAATCCAGCTTCTATATGTTTCTTTACCTTGGGAGACAAATGTTCTGCAAAATAAGTATCACATTTAGATATGTTGCAATAAGCATTTTTAAACAGATGGAGCAAATAAAAAGAGAAATGATTAAAAGAAATTTAAACCTGATATTGTCCTTTAAATTCAAAACCACCTTCCTTAGAATAAAGTTTGATATTTTTATCGATTTTTAATATACCACCAAGGGAAAATGCAACCTCTCAGAAAAATCACAGTAAATGATTTTAACAATCTTTTAGTCATTTCAGTTATCAAAAATGTAAATTTAGTATTTTTCTTAACCATTTTACTGTAGGTTATATTTACTAGTTTTCAAAACGCTCAATTTTAAAAAGAAAATGCTTAATGAATGAAAGAAAAACATTTTTCTTGGATTTCTAGCGAAGACTGAGCAATTTCTCAGGAAAATTAAGCTTTTTAAGTGGGATCAATTTATATGTGTTTGGTTGTTTTATGTCCTGAGAAAATCTGCATACTTAAGTTACTTAAATATCTGGTGGTTCAAATTTTAAATGTTTTCAAATATGTAATTTAACAATAAATACACTTTAAATTATATATGTTTTGACCAGATACTGGCATAAAAGAAAGGAAATCCACCACCATGTTGTCTGAGTAGTTGTTTGAGAATGATGAAGTAACATCTATTTTAAAATAGAATTTACTCAGATAAAGCAATAAATATATTATTCTAGTAAGGCATTTATAAACTATATATATATATATGTTAAAACTTTAATCTAATGAATTAATGACACTTATAATTGGTCTTTAATTTCTTCTTACTTCCCCACAGGTTCACTATAAAACACAGAACAACTTGAAATATTACATTGCCATTTCATGTTTTTCAACATCCTTATAAAAATAATCTAAATCACCACAGATATCTCAATTAAAATTGCACAGATTCCATACAACATAAAATGTTGTTGTGTTCACTTATACAAAAAAAAAAAAAAAGAAAGAAAACTAGCAATGTTTTGGCATTGAAAAGCATACTGCCCAATGAAGAGCTGTTTTGCATGAAAATGTAACTTTAGGAAAAGTAAGAAAGACACGTGATGGCAAATATTTTTGATAGTTTAACTTTTTCTCAGGAATCAAATTTTCTAAACTTTTTAAATAGTGGGATAAATAATTAAATGGAAGTCTCATTCCGTGTTTCTATTATCTATGAACTGCAAGCATATATTCCGCATAAAGGATTAAATACTATCTATGATCCAAATGCCTATCTTCATATTAGAAAAATGTCTGCTCATTCAATAAATAATTGAATTGCAAAATAAACTCACTATATTCTACATCTCATTGAACTTGATGTTACATAACTGTGTAATTTGCACTAAAGACATTTGATGGAACTATGTTTCATCTTCTTTGGGAACTTATGTTAAAATTAGATCAGAAGTCCCAACTTTACAAATGGCACTTTCTCCAGAAATATGTATTATGCATAAAGACGTTTCCAGCACTAATTTTTACTTAAGTTTTATGTAATAGTTTTGGCAAAGTTGCATAGATGAGGAGGAATTCAGGAAATATCTCTTCTGATATTCTACCATAATTTGGGGGTTATTTATAGTAAAAGTATAATTTTACTCTCTTTCAGTAAATCTTTGGACTGTGACCTTTGATTATTAGCTCAAATCATATAAAACTGCTGATATTCAACAAATTTTGATGTAAAAATTAGCAACTTCCCACGGTCCAAATTCACATATTCTTTGTAAGTATTTAGTCAGAATTTCTACCAATATTCAATTCTCTATGTACATCACTACATTAATTAGAAAATATTTATTTTAAATATCTAGGGAATGCATACATCAGATGGTAGGAAAACATTTCAAGCAGATAGAAATTACAAAAGTGTGTGGGCCTTTATAATAATGTAACTTTGAAGTAAGGTAAACAACAGGATGCTTAAATAAGCAAAGTGAAATTATTTATCTGAGAGCTCTTAAATAAGCAGTCAAAATAGAATCTGTGGTGATGAGAAGAAGGAAATAACAGAGAATCAAAAAAGGTATGCCTTAGTTGACAGAATTAATTGGTCCAAACTCTCTGTGTTATACTAGCATAGGTAACTGTAAAGAAGAAATGACAAAGGCACAAATACAAAGAAAAGCTTCAAAAGCACCCTTGTTTGATACAGAAAGAAACCTGGTACTTTTATTTCGGATGATTTTCTGTGGAACACAGAAGGCCAGTAATAACTAGGATATACATGTTTCTCCATCTTTCTAATGTATGCATACAGTTCCATGTCAGCACTGCTGTGTTATCATACAGAATGCTATAAATTTAGACAAGAAAAGTATCTGTCTCACTTGAAAAGGACCAGTTTTTTAATTTCCTCAGTTAAGTGTTTTCTTAAGTGACCAGCACTTCTAGAAAGCTCATTTTTAATGCATCAATGTGCTTTCAGGTCAATCAGAATTTTATTGATTTATTTAAAGCTTTTTAATATAATTTGGCCTTCAAGATACTTGCCTCTCCTAAGCATCTTTTACTTATATAGCTGTCTAAGCATGACTGTTAGTCATACATAACACCTGAAGGACTGATGACAAATGCCATTCTTAATACAGTCTCAAAGTTTGATATTGAGTCTAGGATGAATCCGTTTACACAATGAAGAAGCTTTTCGCAAAACTATTTCTTGATATTTAATGTTATAAGTTATGTTAATATCTGTATAACTTTAGCTTTCTCAATGTTCAAATTATCATAGTTTTCAAATGCAAATTTACTCTGTAGATATAGTTTTAAAGTATTTATCTCATTTCAAATGAAAGTTAAATGTGCCTTTCACAAATGAAAGCTTTTTTATATTCAGGAAAATAATTTTTGTTCATTTCCTTCCCCTTAAATATAATCAAAGATAAATCTGCTATTTCTTTGCAAACAATTTTTAATCTGCTTATTTGAATAAATGTCTATTCAGGTATAACATACTGTCCATCTTACTTTGTTAACAAATTAAAAATGAAGAAGTCCTCCTTTGGAATCCAGAGACTTTTTTTAATTGACTAACAAGAGAAGAAAATAAATACTTCTTTCTAAATTTATTTTAAATGTTTATTTTAAATTATTCAGAGTTCACTAAGTAACACCCCTACTTATTAAGGTCATTTTATTTTAGATCCAGATGAATAAACTTTTTTAGAACAGACATTTCTATATTTAATAAAAAGAATTCTAAAGTTCAAATCAAATATTCCTAAAATTAAATATAACATCATATGCCTTAAGTTGAATTATGCATTGAATATATTTATTGTAGGATTAGTTTTATATTTGCCTTTATTCTAGCCACTGAAAGCACCAGGGCAGGTATTCATTTTCAAAAGAAAGCAATTACTGCCTCATGCTAGATGAAAAACAAAGGGGGGTACATAAACATTAAAGTACACATAACAATTTTAATTACAGCAAAATTATATATTTCATACAACCTTTGTCCAATGTGCTATTTGAAAAATATCTATACACTTGTATTCAATTTTTCAGACAAGTATTTGTGTATATATCAAATCCTTATTCCCTTATTGTGCATCTCAAATGCAACTGAGAATAAGCAAGTGAGCAAATTCATAGCATGGTGCAAACAGTAGCCTTAAAAAGCCTAAACATGTAGTCATAATTGTAAATTTTATTTTTACTTTTAGAAAAAAAAATAATTAAAAACAGGATAAAAAAGGATATTTTCAAATTGATTTTTTTTTGGCATAGATGTACATGTGTAGAACAGAAGAAAATAAAGTGACCTGCAGTAAAATATTTAATCTTTTAGGAATTCATTTTATGAAGAATGAGTAGTGAAAATTCAGTGGAGGAAAGGAAAAAAAAACATAGCATAGTGAAAGGAAAAGGGAAGGGAAAATGGAAGCGAATTAAGCCTGTTGCTCAAAAACTTCCTGGAGTCATGAAGTCAATCTGCCTACTATGTGAACTTGGCGACTCTCTGGTCTTTTCACTCCCCTGACTTGGAATGTGGTAGAGCTTCCTACTAAGGAGTTAAAATGCTACTAGTGTGGAGGCAATAAAAGATATTTGTAGGGGCTGGGATTGTGGCTCAGTGGTGGAGCGCCTTCCTCGCATGCGTGAGGCACTGGGTTTGATCCTCAGCACCACATAAAAATAAATAAAATACAGATATTGTGTCCATCTATAACTAAAAAAATTTTTTTAAAAAGATATTTGTAATTGATTATATAGATGAGAACTTAAAAGATTTAGTTTGTTTTTATTTGATTAGTATATATGATGATTACAAATTTTAGTAGGAAAATGTGTGTCATCATTATACTGCCATTTGCATATGTAAGTATACACAGGCATATGCATATACATAAGCCTCTCCATAAATAATAATGCCTAAAATATGAATAATATTCATATTTTGTAACTACACAAATGCACTTGCAATAATATTTAGAAAAATATACAACCTGATTATGTACTGCATCATCTGGTTTTAGAGGA
The DNA here is from genome assembly GCA_004024805.1 of Geosciurus inauris. Classification (NCBI taxonomy): domain Eukaryota; kingdom Metazoa; phylum Chordata; class Mammalia; order Rodentia; family Sciuridae; genus Geosciurus; species Geosciurus inauris. The sequence goes on along the minus strand of PVHX01031960.1, from coordinate 1,426 downwards.
AGTTTTATGCAATGTCTAATTTTAAAAAATGATACATGAGCATATATCAGTGTTCAGTGTTTATGATAATTTTATGAACATAAACTCATAACATTTGAAGACTCACACTTCTAAGTTTTATCATTCTAAGTAACAAAATTTGTGGTGCTTTATCACTTATTTCCACAGGCTCACAGAAAAACAGCTGATTGACCATTATTTTTATTTCTCAACCAGGAAACTATTTGAATAGATCTGCAGAAATTCATAGTAAACCAAGTGCAAAGCCAGAATTCTCCCTTCTCTTATGACTCATTAAACAATCAGCTCAGCTATATCATTTTTTCATACTATACCAAAAATGTTAAAATGTTTGGCTCCTCAGATCTCTCTTTTAGCAAATTTTTCATACTCACTAAGCTAGTCTGATGTCTCAATAGAAATAGGATCTTCTATTTAACAGAGTACGTAACTCTATGATTTATTATTAATGGAAGCATGCAAGAAATTTTAATTGTAGATATACCTTTTTAACTTAGAAGGTCAAGAATGTAGATCAAAACTCCATTTGATTTTGTAGAATACTCTTCTAAAATTTCAATTTTAAATACCCACGTATGTATGATCTTTTTGAAAAGATAATTCAAGAAAATTCCACAGATGAAGTAAATAGAAAATAAGTGAATCAAAGCCTTCAGGGAAGAGTATCATCTGATTAGGTATTAACTGGTGATATGAAATAAGGAAATATAGTAAGTTAGGATTGAACCTTTACTTTTGCATGTTTGCTTTGGATATATACATTATATTGCTTATTATACAATTTCATATATATGTGTATATATATAAACATACGCATATCTCAATACATGCTTTAGTAAAATACATTCCAACAATAACTAAACATCTCTGCTCTTTGGCGGCAATATATACTAACAAGAAGATAGCCTAAGTCCTATAAAATATATTCTGTGCTGTGGAAATTAGAATAATTAAGTAACAAAGTAGCACTGCATACTTAAAAGAGAGATACATTTTATGTGTGTGTGTGTGTGTGTGTGTGTGTGTGTGTACTGGGGACTGAACTCAGGCTCACTGGACCAGAATCACATACCTGGCCCTATTTTGTATTTTATTTAGACACAGGGATTCACTGTGTTGCTCAGTGCCTTGCTTTTGCTGAAGCTGGCTTTGAACTTCAATCCTGCATCAGCCGCCTGAGCCACTGGGATTACAGGCATGGGCCACCACACCCAGCGAGAAATACAATATTTAAGCATTTGCCTAAACCTAATTTAAAGACCATTATGTATCACAAAATTTTAAAACTATGTATTTGTACCTGTATTTTACAAAAGTAACTCTAGTGATTCTATTTTTTCAAGATTTTAAAATACGTTAGGAAAAACTGCATAAAGTTTACCCACTAGAATGATTGTACTTAAGC
>PVHX01031959.1:0-15666 GCA_004024805.1 Geosciurus inauris | reverse complement strand
CTGGGCAACTTAGACTCTGTCCCAAATAAAAAGGACTGGGGATATAGCTCAGTGGTAGAGGACCCCTGGGTTCAATACCTAGAACTGGGAGGGGGGGGGGAAGGTGCTGAACACCCAGAGAGGGCAGCTACAAGTAGCTGGCGGGGGTGCAGAGCTGAGGGACTAGGGCAAAGGGACAGAACAGCCTATCTGGCTCTATCTAATAGGTGTCATTCAAGGAAACAGAGATCAGGCCCCTTCAGCCCCTCCAGGCCTGGACCAGGCTGCACGTCTTCCCACATCCTGCACAGGATCAGGGCCCCAGGCTGCTCAGAGCACACTCCCTTCCAGAGGCTGCGGAGGTGGCCTGGCATATACTGCTTCCTACCAGGCTTCTCCTGAGCCCTTTGAGGTTGTTTGCCCTGGTCAGCTGGATGAGAAGTAGCCAAGCAGAGGGGGACCAGCTATCCCAGGAGAGATGCAACTTCAGTCCCAATCCAAAAGAGCCACCTCTTCCCTTTTCCATGGCCTTAGCACCGCCATGCCTTCCTCTGCATGATCTAAGCATGAAACAGGGCATCATAATGAACTTGTGGGTGCTCTCAGTCCATCCTCCAGTGGAAAAACAGAGACCTCCAAATGCATCTCAGAGCAGAGCTGAGCCTGGAAACTGGGTCTGCCTTTCTGAGGCCTTGGAGAGAAGAAGGTGAACTGGACAGAGGTGGGAAGTCTGAAGCCAGCAGGAAGTCAGGCCTCTGTCTTCCCTCCCCGGACTTTTCCTGGACAGTATGGGAGAGGCCAGAATCATGGCAGGGAGTTGGCAGGAGATGAGGGTAGGGAAGGCATGTATTCACTGCATTTCATTCACCCGCCTGGGTTTGCAGGGCAGATACCCCAGCCTGGGCTACTTAGCCCTAGACTTGACATTCTTAAGGAGTTGGCATGGAAGCTACACTGACCAGATGTCTAGGGGTGAGGCACTTAGGGTACTAGGCCAGGGGAAGTGAAACCGAGTTTCCTAGACATACCCACTTCCTAAATTGGCTGACCTTGGACAATTTAGTTTCTCTCACTGAGCCTCAGTTTCCTCGTCTCATCAAGGAGATCATAGTTTGAGAGTATTACGTCAACTCGTGTCTATCTATAAAGCACACTTCTCAGTGCCTGGCAGATGGGTAAGTGCTTGTAAATGTGAGTTAGTCCATGGGAACGTTTGTCAGAAGGACATGGAGCCTGTCTTGAAGGAAGGATACGTGCTGTGTACATTCAACATGCACCGTTGTCATCGTGGGGTGTCACCTGGTCCAGGTAGTTCGAGCATTCATGTTGCCTGCAAGTGTTCAGGACAGTACAATCCTGGGGCCACGCATGGTAAGGAGAAATTTCTCTCATCTCTCTGGCTACCACCTCTGGCCTCATTATCTTTCTTCTTGACTATTGCAACAGTCCCTCTGGGCTCCCCACAACCAAGCCACCTTCCACTCTGCCCCAGAGGGAGCCCATGAACCCACACATTCTGCCCCCACTCTCTGCTCCCTGAGAGTTGGAGTCCCAGTTTCAAGACTGGTCCTGTGACTCCTTCAGCCACTGCTCTTTCTTCCATACATCTCTGTTCTGGGAACTGCTGCCATGTCCTCATCTGTAATTGACTGGTTGTTGGGACAATCTATTAAGAGCACCCCCTGTCCTCAAGGCCTGTCCTCCTACCCTCAAGGCAAAATCAGTTACCCTCTCTACCATATAGTTCCTCCCCTTACCTTCTTGTGGCTTGTGTCACCCCCAACCAGGAGCCCCAATCCGCTATTCCTTTCTGTGGTTCTGGATGCTGTCTATGTAAGCTGCAATTATTGACCCTTCCTGGAGCCTCATGTTATGCAGGACTTCCATGTATACATAGTTAAATATGGTTTTCTCCTGTTAATTTGTCAACTTAATTTGTAGACCAGCAAAGAACCTAAGAAGGTAGAGGGAAGCCATTTTTTCCTCCCCTACCCACCCCTTCCATTCCAGGACCTGACAGTTGGCCCTGCTCACCTCCAACCTTATCTACCAAGAGCAACTTATGGCTGTTTTCTATGAGTAGGAGGAAAATGAAAATAGGCAGTCCTTGTCCTAAATTCTGGGTTTATCACTTCCTAGTGACCTTTCTGAACCACAGATTCTTGGATTTGTACAACAGGACAAATCACTAGGATTAAATATCATAACTCAGGTGAAGGAAACGCACTGGTTGGGTGGGGGACGACGAAGACGACGACGACTTGATAGGTATATGTGCTCCACCCTCCCACTGCCTGCCCTTCACTCCTTGCCCTCTCTTGACCTCTGCCTCTCCCCTGCCTGCCCCCCCCCCCAGCTGGGCCAGGTCCCCAGACTGAGGGAATAGAGCTAGGTGTTGCTGGAGAGGCAGCCTCTGAGGATTTTAGGCCAGTAAAGAGCAAACTAACATATGCCTGGTGTCTATCCTAGCTCCGGACACTCACTCCAAGATTCTCTGAGCCTGTGTCACAGAGATGGCTGTTCAGGTTGAGCAGTAGTACCCTGCACTCAGGCAGGCCCCCCTCCCCTACTCACCTTCACACCCTGAGGTGAAAGTGGACTCCAGGACCTGGAGTCCTCCCTGAGTCACCAGAACTGGGGAGGGGCCTTTGTTCACCCGCCAGTTCTCCCACCCCAGGTGACCTGGGGCAGCCCCAGGCAGGCAGAGGGGGTGGAAACTGGGAGCTGCTTGGACTTGCTCAAGTGCCTTCCCTGGGGCGGGGAGCTCAGACCTGCAGGAGCCAGCTGGAACTCCAGGGTGAAATGCTCCGGAAGTCCAAGTAGCCCAGCTGGCCTACTCCTAGGTCGCCAGAAACCTGGACCAGCAGCTCCACAGCCAAGTTCAAGGTCTACAGTCATCCTAGGTGGAAACAGGTTATTTTGCTGCAGAACTCTAGAGTTATGGATTCCAGTGTCTCAGCTGCAGTGATTTAGGGGCAGGGGTGGGGGTCATTGAGGGGTAATAGTACAGCATGGTGGCAGAAATCTGGGGAAGTCACCACAAAACTACAAAGACGAGATGAAAAGAGCTCTACAGATTGCTTGCATGATAGTGTGAAGTACTTAACACTGCTGTACACTTAAAAATGATCGCAACAAGCCGGGCGCAGTGGCTCACACCTGTAATCCCAGCACTTAGGGAGGCTGAGACAGGAGAATCGTGAGTTCAAAGCCAGCCTCAGCAACTGCGAGGTGCTAAGCAGCTCAGTGAGACTCTGTCTCTACATAAAACACAACATAGGGCTGGGGACATGCTCAGTGGTCGAGTGCCCCTGAGTTCAATCCCTGGTACCAAAAGGGAAAAAAAAAGGGTGTTGGTAGGGCTGGGGTTATATTATAGCTCAGTGGTAAAGCACTTGCCTCGCACATGTGAGGCACAGGGTTTGATCCTTGGCTCCACATAAAAAATAAATAAATAAAGGTATTGTGTCTATCAGCAACTAATATATATATGTCTAAAAAAAAAGAAAGAAAGAAAAGGTTGGTAGAGCCAGGTAGTTTGGTGGTGCACACCTCTAATCCTCAGCAACTCGGGGAGCTGAGGCAGGAGGATAACAAGTTCAAGGCCAACATTAGCAACTTAGCAAAGCCTTAAGCAGCTTGGTGAGACCCTGTCTCAAAATAAAAAATAAAAAAGTTTTGAGGATGTGCTCAGTAGTTAAGCACCCCTGAGTTCAATACTGATACTTTAAAAAAAGTGTTGGTAGTGGGACAATTACTGCTTTTCATTTTAACAAGGGCCTTACCTAGATGACTTATTCATTTATTTATTTAGTGGTGCTCTACCACTAGGCTCCATCTCCAGCCACGTTTATTTTTTTATTTTGGGACAAGGTCTCACTATACTGCCCAGGCTGGAGAATTTATGTTTCTTTTGCTTCAGCCTCCTGTCACTGGCGTTACAGGTGTGCTCTTCCATGCCCAGTGCCTCTGGGTTGTTTTAACTTTTTTTTTCCCTTTTTGGTGCTGTGGATTGAACAGGTGATCTACCACTGATCTATACCCCAAGCTCTCCTGGGTTATTTTAAAGCAAATCCCCTACATTATAGTATTTCATCCCCAAATATATCAGGGCAGACAAACATTTAAAATTGCAAAAATAAATTGTAATAATGTTGCATTTATTTTATTTTATTTTTTATTTTACTTCTATTTTTTGGGACTGGAGATTGAACTCAGGGGCACTCGACCACTGAGCCACATCCCCAGCCCTATTTTGTGTTTTATGTAGAGACAGGGTCTCACTGAGTTGCTTAGCGCCTCGCCGTTGCTGAGGCTGGCTTTGAACTCGCGATTCTCCTGTCTCAGCCTCCCTAAGTGCTGGGATTACAGGCTTGCACCACCACACTCGGCGATGCATTTATTTTAGAGTGGGGAATTTCACAGATGCGATTGCGTGAAGGAAAACTGAGGGCTAAAGATGTGCAAGGTCCACAGGCAGTCAGCTTTGCCATTTACCAGTGCCAGTGGCTACCTGCTCACTGGTACTCTCCTCATGAAAGAGAACCAAAGACCTCACCTGTGTTCTTTCCCTTTGAGGGAAACCTTTGAAGTTATTTGAGGGACTCTCATGTATATGAAAAAGACGTCCGAGACACCAAAGCTTTTTGCCTTAGTACCCAAAGAACGTAGCCCTTCCCACCTTGCATCCTGGCTCCATGAAGTCCACAGCCCTTGCAAATCCTCTGAAAATTCAGCCATCTCTCCTGTGTAACTTCTACCAGAGCAGAAATTTCTCTGTGCCCCTTCTCGATTCCACTTCCTTCATCCAGTGAGTAGATGTGACTGACACAGCCCGCCTACTTGGCTTCCATCCTAAACCTGCAGCCAGGCCGCGTGACAGCTGTGGCTTGTACCCAAACGTTCATCCAGCCCCCACCCAGGAGAGCCAGACAGGCACTCACACACCCTCACCTGCCTTGTGCTGCTACACCTCGCCCTCCTTTCCTCCCAACCTACCAAGGCGGCAGTTTTCCCCACCCCTGCTTGTTGGGCCTCCTCTCAGAGCCAGGGCATACACAGAACCTCATGTGGTCCTCGAGGTTCTTGGAGATGTGTTTTGTGACACCCCTGGCAGGTCCAATAGACACAGGACTGTCTGTATATGTAGCATAGAAAGACCACAGAATGCAGGTCCCAGAACAACCTCTTACCCTTACACAACTGTCTGTCCTTGGGGATTTGCCAGACTTTTGGAGACAAAGAAGGCACCTGGCCAGGAGTGGTGGCACATGCCTGTAATTTCAGCGGCTCAGGAGGCTGAGACAGGAGGATTGCAAGTTCAAAGCCAGCTTCAGCAACCGAGCAAGGCCCTAGGCAACTTAGCAAGACCCTGTCTCAAAACAAAAAAGGTTGGGGATATGGCTCAGTGGTTAAGAGCTCCTGGGTTCAGTCTCCAACACAAAATCAAAGAGGACACCTGAAGGGATAGAGACCATCATCCTCGGATTAGGCCACCAAAGGAACTGGCAGCAAGTTTTACACAAATGTATTCTTTTTTTTTTTGCACCAGGGATTGAACTCAGAGGTGCTCAACCACTGAGCCACATCCCCAGCCCTATTTTGTGTTTTTATGTAGAGACAAGGTCTCACTGAGTTGCTTAGCACCTGGCCGTTGCTGATGGTGGCTTTGAACTTGTGATTCTCCTGTCTCAGCCTCCCAAAGTGCTGGGATTACAGGCGTGTGCCACCGTGCTTGGCTTACACATATGTATTGAATAATACAGACTTGACAACTGCCCGGAAAGGAGATCCAGATCTATCAGCTGCCAGAGAAGCCCCTGCTGGACACAAATAGCCCTTAGACCAACATCTTGCTCAACCACTGGACACCAGAAAAGAGTGTGACCTTCTGTGAAAGCTGAGTTGTTGATAGCTGGGCACTCTCAGCCAGTCACACTTCTTGCAGCTAGGCAGAGCCCTTTCTTGATGGGGCACATCACTTTGTCCCACCCGGTCACACCAGGCCAAGCTGTGTACCAGGTGCCCTGGGCTGCACCTTACTCTTTTTTTTTTGGTACTGAGGATTGAACTCAGGGGCACTCGACCACTGAGCCATGTCCCCAGCCCTATGTTGTGTTTTAATATCATTTTTTTAAATATTTTTTTTTTAGTTGTAGATGGACACAATGTCTTTATTTTATTGCTTCGTATGTGGTGCTGAGGATCGAACCCAGTGCCTCACCCATGCGAGGCAAACGCTCTACCACTGAGCTACATCCCCGCCCTATGTTGTGTTTTATGTAGAGACAGGGTCTCACTGAGTTGCTTAGCACCTCGCCCTTGCTGAGGCTGGCTTTGAACTCGCAATTCTCCTGTCTCAGCCTCCCTAAGTGCTGGGATTACAGGCTTGAGCCACCGCACCCGGCTGCAACTTACTCTTAAATAAGTGATTGTTAGTGAAATTCTGGATTGTGGGATCAGGGGACCTATATTCACATTCATTCCTGACCCTTATCAGCTTGGGTGGCCTTTAATCTGCCCTTGGCTCTGATTTTCTTATTTGTGGAAGGAGGGTGATGATATTGCAGGACCAGAAAGGTGTGATACTTTTCCTCACCCACCATAAGGGTCATTTCTGATACTATTGAAACAAAAGACAGGTTAATAAGAGAAAGGTACAAGCCGGGCATGGTGGCTCACGCTTGTAATCCCAGCACTTTGGGAGGCTGAGACAGGAGAATCACGAGTTCAAAGCCAGCCTCAGCAATGGCGAGGCGCTAAGCAACTCAGTGAGACCCTGTCTCTACATAAAACACAAAATAGGGCTGGGGATGTGGCTCAGTGGTCAAGCACCCCTGAATTCAATCCCCAGTACCAAAAAAAAAAAAAAAAGAAAGAAAGAAAGAAAGAATCCAGCCAGACATGGTGGCACACACCTGTAATCCCAGTGACTCTGGAGGCTAAAACAGGAGGATTGGAAGTTTGAGGTCAGCCTGGGCAATTTAGTGAGAGCTTGTTCGAAAATAAAAAAATAAAAAGGGTCAGGCACAGTGGCATACTCCTATAATCCCAGTGGTTTGGGAACCTGAGGCAGGAAGATCACTTAAGCTTAGGAGTTCAGGCTCAGTGAGACCCCATCTCAAAGAAAGAAGAAATGTGATTGGATGAGAGAGTATAACCTAATGTTGCTGAGGCTGGCCTTGAACTTGTGATCCTCCTGCCTCAGCCTTCCAAGTCACTGGGATTACAGGTGTGCACCCCTGGCTAGAGTATGACATAACGTGATGGACCGAGGAGGAAACAGTAAGAGGCCTGTCTATTCAGGTTCTTTTTTTTTTTTTTTTTTGTACTGGATATTAAACTCAGGGACACTCCACCACTGAGCCACACCCCCAGCCCTATTTTGTGTTTTATGTAGAGACAGGGTCTCACTGAGTTGCTTAGCACCTCGCCATTGCTGAGGCTGGCTTTGAACTCGCGATTCTCCTCAGCCTCCCTAAGTGCTGGGATTACAGGCTCACGCCACTGTGCCCCCGGCTATTCAGGTTCTTTTTGGCCTCTCTGTGTGACATTCCTTCTTCCCAGGTATGGGACAGGACTCCTGTGGAGCAATTGTCTTAGGACTACTATCAGACAAGGTAAGGCAGAGTATATTTTCATAGCCAGCTCTTACACTGAAAGGCCCGGGAAGGTTACAGTATTAATTCTGGGTTTCACAGCTTTCCATCATACCCTGTATGGAACTTGGGCACTCCACCACCACTACATTCCTAGCATTTTTTGGTTTTGTTTTTGATAAATGCATAGTATCATATATCTACCACCCTAATCCTGATAAAAAATTATTCTGGGGTAATTTTTGTGTGTGTGTGTGTGGTGCTGGATGGCCCTGGAACCCAGGGCCTTGTGCAGGAGAGACAAGCACTCTACCAACTGAGCTGTATTCCTAACCCTCTGGGATAATTGTTAAAAGCTATAATTCTTTTGTATTTTCTATATAGTCTATCATTTTCTTTAATTAACATGTATTATTTCTGTTTTATTTCTTAAAATCAATTTATTAATTTTGCACTAGATAATATATTTGTGTTTAAAATCCAAAAGATGCCAAAGGATATGTGGTAAAATGTCATCCCCTGTCCTCTGGTTCCTCATTCTGAAAGAACCAATGTTATTAGCTTCTTAGGAGTCTTCCAAAGGTATTGGTTTTTTGTTTTTGTTTGTTTTTTGAGACAGGGTCTCATTATGTTGCCCAGGCTGGTCTTAAACTTGGTGAGCTTAAACTATAGCTAGGACTATAGGTGTGTGCCACCATGTCTGGCTGTCATCCACAGATATTCTATGTGGATGTAGCAAATAGGTATATCGCTGCTCTCCACTGGCTCACCTTTGGTATATAGCAGCATACCATGGACAGGATATCTGTAGCTTCTTTTTGTTACTTACTCATCAAAATATCTTGGAAATGTCAGAACTGCCATATGATCCAGCAGTGTCCTACTTCTGGGTATACATCCAAGGGATTTTGTTGTTGTTGTTGTTACCAGGAATTGAACCCAGGGATGCTTAATCACTGAGCCACATCCACAGCCCTCTATGTTTTTATTTTGAGACAGGGCCTCATTAAGTTGCTTAGGGCCTAAGTAAGTTGCTGAAGCTGGCTGTGAACTTTTGATCCTGCCTCAGCCTCCAGAGCCGCTGAGATTACAGGTATGTGCCTCCACACCCAGATGTCCAAGGAAATTTAAATTAGTATGTCAAAGAGATGCCTGAAGCCAGGTGCAGTGGCGAAAGCCTGTAGTCTCAGCACTTAGGGAGGCTGAGACAGGAGAATCGCGAGTTCAAAGCCAGCCTCAGCAACAGCAAGGCGCTAAGCAACTCAGTGAGACCCTGTCTCTACATAAAACACAGAATAGGGCTGGGGATGTGGCTCAGCGGTCGAGTGCCCCTGAGTTCAATCCCCAGTTCCAGAAGGAAGGAAGGAAGGAAGGGAGGGAGGGAGGGAGGAAGAAAGAGAGGAAGAGAGGGAGGGAGGGAGAAAGAAAAATACTGCATGCTCTCACTTATATGAAAGCTAAAAACATTGATTTCATACAATGAAGAATAGAGTAATAGTTACCAGAGGCTGGAGAGGGTGTGAGAAGGAAAGAATGGTTAACTTGTAAAAAGGGTGCAGTTGGGTAAGAATAATTTTTTTTTTGGTACCAGGGGATGAACCCAGGGGTGCTTAACCACTGAACCACATCCCCAGCCCTTTTTATTTTTTATTTTGAGACAAGGCCTTGCTAAGTTGCTGAAGCTGACTGAATTTGTGATCCTCCTGCCTCAGCCTCTCAAGCCTGCTGGGATTATAGGAATGCACTACTACATCCATCTGGTTAGGAATATTCTAATATTTTCTAGCACAGTAGGATAACTCTGTTTGACAGCATTAATTTGCATATTTCAAAGTTTTGTTTTGTTTTTGACCTGAGGTCTCCCTATGTTGACCAGGCTGAACTCAAATTCCAAGGCTCCAAAGTAATCCTTCTTCCTCAGCCTTCCACTTGGAGGGACTTAGCTGGGACTACAGATGCATTTCACCACACCTGGCTTAAAATTTCAAAATAACTAGTAGAGAGGATTTTTTGTTTTGTTTTGTTTTTGGTACAAGGGATTGAACTCAGGGGCACTTGACCACTGAGCCACATCCCCAGCCCTATTTTGTGTTTTATGTAGAGACAGGGTCTCACCAAGTTGCTTAGCGCCTCACCATTGCTGAGGCTGGCTTTGAACTCGCAATTCTCCTGTCTCAGCCTCCCTAAGTGTTGAGATTACAGGCGTGAGCCATCACACCAGGCTTAGTAGAGAGGATTTTAAGTGTTCCAAGACAAAGAGATGATAAATATTCAAAGTGATGGATATACTAATCACCCCGATCATTACTCACTGTACACGTGATTAAACTATCACACTGAACCCCATTTATATATACAATTATAAAAGAAATTCAATTTTTTAAAGAAATGAAAAACAACCAAATCACGCCCTTTAGTGTTGGGGGGAGGGATACATGGGGAAGAAAGGCCGGATACCATCTATCCACAGCTTGGGTGTCCCTGAGGACTGCCACTCCAGCAGAGCTGAGAGAGGCTGTCTCAGTGTGAGCCCAAGGCAGGGCAGCCCCACCTGGTGAAAGGGGCTCCTCTGTCATTAATTTGCTGCTGTTTGTGGTTCTGCCTTCTCGTGCCCTGACAAGCATCATAATAACATGTCATTTTATCAAACCCCTGAGAAGGGGCTCCTGAGAGCAGTGCTTCAGATAAACATGGACCTTGCTAGTCTACCTGCTGCCCTGTCTGGGAACCCAGAGATCATCTGCAGAAACTTGGAGGTTCAGTCTGCCAGTCGGTCCACATTGGTTTCTTTCAAGTGTTAAGAAATGACAGTTGTCATGGTTTGAATATGGTTTGTCCGCCCTGCTCCCAAGCTCATACAGGAGTTTAATCCCCACAGTCTTACGTAGTTAATAATATTAAGAGGGTGGAAACTTGAACTGTCTATGCTGTTTAGAAACAGGGATGTTGGAGGTGATTAGATCAAATTAGGTGATGAAGGTGAGGTTCCCATGATTGAATCCTGGTGGCTTTATTTTTATTTATTTATTTGGTACCGGGGATTGAACTCAGGGTACTCAACCACTGAGCCACATCACAGCCCTATTTTGTGTTTTATGTAGAGACAGGGTCTCACTGAGTTGCTTAGCACCTCGCCATTGCTGAGGCTGGCTTTGAACTCGCGATTCTCCTGTCTCAGCCTCCCTAAGTGCTGGGATTACAGGTGTGAGCCATTGCACCCGGCTTCTCTCTGCTTTCAGATCAGGAATAGAGCTGGCTGTCTATGGAGTAAGACCTCTGAAACCATGAGCCCCCAAATAAACTTTTCCTCCTCTACAATTATTCTGGTCAGGTCTTTTAACTGAGCAGCAAAAAAGCTGACTAAAACAAGTTCTAACTCACAAGGTTATGAGGAATCCATGAAACCGTGTGTGTGTGTGTGTGTGTGTGTGTGTGTGTGTGTGTGTGTGTGTAGGGACCAACACAGTACCAGAACACAATAGGTTCTTTTTTTTTTTTTTGGTACCAGGGATTGAACCCAGGGGCACTTGACCACTGAGCCACATCCCCAGCCCTATTTTGTGTTTTATGTAGAGACAGGGTCTCACTGAGTTGCTTAGCGCCTCGCCATTGCTGAGGCTGGCTTTGAACTCGCGATTCTCCTGTCTCAGCCTCCCTAAGTGCTGGGATTACAAGCGTGAGCCACTGCGCCCGGCTCACAATAGGTTCTTGATGGCCTAGGATGAGATGGGATGATCATCACAGGTGATGGCAGTGATACTGTTCCAGCCACAAATGGTAGGGAGGTGAGAGAAAAAATCAAGATGTGTGTAGATCATAAATGCTGGTTTGTTTAAATATAAATGAGGATCCCCTCTGTTTTCTGGCTAACCCACCTGACAATGCACGTCTTCAAACTAGAAGAGGCTCTGAAATTAAACAGGCTGAGACAGTGAAGGGACTAGAAACTGTCCTGTGAGAAAAGAGAAAGGGAGATAGAGCCATGCAGGCAGCAGAAGGGACAGTATCTAAGTGGAGGTGAGGGACATGACTCCTTCCTCCAGGTGTCTGGACAGATGTGAGCCAGCCTATGAGGCACATGAGAACACATCCGGAGCAATGGAAACTACAGTGAAGCCCATTTGTCCCCTGACCATGGCCGTTCAGCAGAATAGTCTAAAACTCAATACTGAATGTCACTGTATCTGCCCCACTGGAGAAGCAAGTTCACTTTCTTAGTCAATAAAGGCAACCTGTTGGCCATCCCCACTTGGGTGTTCACTAAGGTTCTCAACTTAGTAAGTCCTAAAGAGAGTGCTCAGCATCCCCCTTCAAACCTGTCCTTCTTCATTGATCACATGCTGTCACTATCCATGGCACCCGTGCGTAAGAGGCAGCATCATTTTCTTTCCTTACTTCATCTGGGACCTCCCAGCCAATCCATTAGCAAGTTCTGTAGATCCATGTCCAGCTATGTCTGACATCTACCAACTTCTTTACACCTCTGCAGCCCATACACACCACCACCCTCCTTCACCAGGCTTCCTACAATAACCCGCTAACTTGCCCCATGCAATGGCACATGCCAGTAATCTCAGCGACTTTGGAGGCTGAAGTAAAAGGATCTGACGTTTTAGACCAGCCTCAGCAACGTAAAGATACCCTGTCTTAGAATTAAAAATTAAAAGAGCCAGGCGCAGTGGCGCACGCCTGTAATCCCAGCACTTAGGGAGGCTGAGACAGGAGAATCACCAGTTCAAAGCCAGCCTCAGCAAGGGCGAGGTGCTAAGCAACTCAGTGAGACTCTGTCTCACATAAACACAAAAAAGGGCTGGGGATGTGGCTCAGTGGTGGAGTACTCCTGAGTTCAATCCCCGGTACCAAAAAAAAAAAAAAGGGTTGAGGATGTGACTCAGAGGTAGAGATCCCCTGGGTTCAATCCCCAGGACTAAAAAAAAAAAAAAAAAAAAAGGCCCACTTAACTTTGCCCCATTGCTTCTTATCCTCCACACTTGGTCCATTCTCTACAGGGAAGCCCAGGTGTTTCTCAAGCTTGAATCTGATCATATTTCTTCTCTGTTTAAGACCTTCAACTGGCTTAGCTTCCTGAGTATTTTAATATGAGAGCATATTAAAAAATTTCCCTTATTTATGGTTTTTTTGTTTGTTTTTTGTTTTTTTTGGTACCAGGGATTGAACTCAGGGGCACTCGACCACTGAGCCACATCCCCAGCCCTATTTTGTGTTTTATGTAGAGACAAGGTCTCACTGAGTTGCTTAGCGCCTCGCCGTTGCTGGGGCTGGCTTTGAACTCCCGATTCTCCTGTCTCAGCCTCCCTAAGTGCTGGGCTTACAAGCGTGAGCCACCACGCCCGGCTCCTTATTTATGTTTTAAGACCATGTTAATAGGTGACTACAAATTTAGAAATGCTGCATCTTAGGGACTAGAACATCTTTTATTATAACCGGCTCGGTCTCATATGTATGTGTGTGTGCTTTTTTAGAAAAAAATATTTATTGATTTTTTTAGTTGTAGGTGGACAGAATACCTTTATTTTATTTTTATGTGGTGCTGAGGATCGAACCCAGTGCCTCACGCGTGCTAGGCGAGCACGCTACCACTGCGCCACAATCCCAGCCCGTGTGTGTGCTTTTTTAACTTAAGTTCTTTTTGTCTGATAATTAGCTGTAAAAGTATTCATTTGACTAATGGTTAATGTCTACGTGGTACATTATTTCACATCTTTTTTTTTTTGGTACTGACGATTGAACTGGGGGTGCTTAGCCACTGAAGTACATCCCCAGCCTGTTTTATTTTTTATTTTCAGATAGGGTCTCACTAAGTTACTTAGGGCCTTGCCAAGTTGCTAAGACTGGCCTCAAAATTAAAATCCTCCTGGGCTGGGAATGTAGTTCAGTGGTGGTGTATTTGCCTAGCATGTGTGTAGGCCCAGGGTTCAATTTCCAACACCACAAAAAACAAAAAACCAAATTTATAATCCTCCTGCCTCAGCCTCAGAACTTGCTGGCACCAAAGGAACGCGCCACCACACCTGGCTCTATTTTTTTTTTTTTTTTTTTTTGGTGCTGGGGATTGAACTCAGGAGCACTCGACCACTGAGCCACATCCCCAGCCCTATTTTGTGTTTTATGTAGAGACAGGGTCTCACTGAGTTGCTTAGCACCTCACCATTGCTGAGGCTGGCTTTGAACTTGTGATTCTCCTGTCTCAGCCTCCCTAAGTGCTGGGATTACAGGCTTGAGCCACCGCGCCCGGCTCACACCTGGCTCTATTTTACATCCATTTAACTTTCTCCGTTCCTTGTTTTATGTGTCTTTTATTTATTTAATTTAATTTATTTATTTATCATGATCCTGGGGATTTAACCGAGGGGCACTCTACCACTGAACTCTATCCCCAGCCCTTTTTGTTTTTATTTTGAGACAGGGTCTTGCTACCCAGGATGGGTTCAAGATTGCAACCCTCCTGCCTCAACCTCCTGAGTAGTTGGGATTACAGGCGTGCGCCACTGCACCCAGCTTTTCTGTTTGCTCGAACAGTAATTGCCTGTAGTACATTTAAGCTATGGCCCAGCTGTCTGCTGGTTTCCATTCTTGCTGTTGAGGAATCGGACGTACTCCAATTCTTTGCATCTGTCAGGTTTCATGTTGCTCATGTATCATCCTAAATCTCCTTGGCTGACAACAACCTAGGTTTATTTCAGGATCACTTTTCATGTCCTGTGCTGGTGGCTGTGGCTTCTACCTGGGACAGTCTCCTGGCAGAGGGGGAAAAGAAGCAATGGCAAAATCCTATGACTATTCTTAAAGCTTTTGGCAGCAGACATCACTTACCCTCGCATGTCATTAGCGTAGGTTGATGTCAGCAGAGTGGGATCAGGTTTTGCAGATCTAAGTTATGTCCCACAGGCATTGGCACCAAATAATTGGGAACAATAATACAACCTACCACACTGTGGTCCTTTGAACAGTTCTGTATCCCTTTTAACGGAACTCAGGAAATTATGAACTATGTTAGTTTTTTCAGACAAAAGGGAGATCAGGCTGGGGTTGTGGCTCAGTGGTAGAGCGCTTGCCTCGCATGCGTGAGGCACTGGGTTCGATCCTCAGCACCACATAAAAATAAATAAAGATATTGCCGGGCGCGGTGGCTCACGCTTGTAATCCCAGCACTTAGGGAGGCTGAGACAGGAGAATCGCGAGTTCAAAGCCAGCCTCAGCAATGGTGAGGCACTAAGCAACTCAGTGAGACCCTGTCTCTACATAAAACAGAAAATAGGGCTGGGGATGTGGCTCAGGGGTCAAGTGCCCCTGAGTTCAATCCCCGGTACCAAAAAAAAAAAAAAAAAGGGAGATCAGTACAGTGGGTTATTTACCCAGATGCTTGAAGGCTGAAAGAGCCAGAAAGGGTGCTGAAGTTACCATATATTAGTAATTACAGGAAGCGGCTGCCACCCCTAGGCTTGGGAGGATGAAAGGGAAGAACTAGGGTAACAGGACCTAGGATCTTGGAGGAGGACCCCCGCTGGGGTTGGACCATAAGCAAGTCCCTAAGAGCGTGGGCTTTTCCTTGTCAGACTGGTGCTGGGAGAACTGAAAGAAGCTGGGAACTCTTTAAGTGAAGCTAACAGGATGTAGAGACAGGGAGGAATCCCTTTCTCTTGCAAGTTAATCTCCCTTTAGTGCCTCCAGGTGAGCAGAACCTAACAGGAAGTCAGCTGGCAAGGGGTTCTGGAAAGGTGGTCTGCAGACTCTAGCCCCTAAAGCACTGGGCAGATTGTAGGAGCATGAGCTGAGAGATAAGAAGTAAATAACTAGTGTTATTGTCTATTGTTTTCCTCTGTCTGCTTTGATAAGATTGTTCTTTTTGTCTTTGATTTTCTGCATTTTCCCATGATAGTGTATTTCTTTCTTTATTCTTCTTGGGAGAAATTTGAGTTCTCAAATCTATAGACCAATATCTTCCAACCATTCTGGAAAATTCTCAACTTTTTTTTTTTTTTGGTCATTGATGCCTTCTTTTTTATATACCTTTATGTGGTTCTAAGGGTTGAACCCAGAGCCTTACACATGCTAGGTAGGTGCTCTA
>PVHX01031958.1:0-14398 GCA_004024805.1 Geosciurus inauris | reverse complement strand
CTCCAAACTCCTGTTGTTTGTGTCCCCGTGGAAGTTCCCTTTAGCAGATCTGCTCCCTCCGCTGCTTTGTCTGCCCTGGACTCTGGAGCAGAACTGGTGGGGTCCCAATCTTCCTGTGCAGCGCCGCTCTCGCTGGCGCGCTCCCCAGTGGCTGACGGCTGGGGTCGTGGGACCACGCAAGCTTGCCCAGATCCTGTGTGGTTGATTGGGCCTTGGATCCAAATTTCTCGAGTAGACGCAGTTCCTACCCGCAGTGAGTTCTGCAGAGCCGCGGGGGTCTCCTTGCCCCGCGGCCGCTCGCGGCTACCGCCGCTGGAGACGCACTCCGGCGAAGACCGCCTGCACTGCTTCCACGTGAAAGTGAAATTTTCTGTGATGATGACTGTAATCCACTGCCGAAAAGTTGGGTGGAAGAAATTTTTGTCGCAAAATTTTGATCTGTAGTTTGGTGAGACCGGATGGTGCCTCTCTCTACGCCGCCATCTTGCCCCCTGGGGACAGGGTCTCTCTAAGGTGCTTAGGGCCTCACTAAGTTGTTGAGCCTGGTTTTGAACTTGTGATCCTTCTGCCTCAGCCTCCTCAGTTACTGGGATTTCAGGCATGTGCCACCATGCCCAGCTTAGTTTTCCCTTTTTCAGTGATTTTTTTTTCATAAAATTTATTTCAGCCTGAAATTCAGAGTTGTACTCATTGAGCTCTTTTCTAGTTGCCTTCATGCTCACTATTCCTGATGATTCTTTATGAAGATGGCATCTTTGCAGATATCTCTAGGAAATCATATTCTTTTTTTAACAATATTAAGCTTTTCAAGAATTAGATATTTTCCTTCAATGAGTTTCTTAAGTTGAATAATAAACTGATTTTGTTTTATACAATTGGATTTTTTCCCCTTGGTACTGAGGATTGAACCCAAGTGCACTCTATCACTGAGCTACATCTCTAGCCTTTTTATTTTTATTTTCAGATCAGATTTACTAAGTTGTCCAGATTGCCCTTGAATTTGTGATTACAGCCATGTGCCACCACATCCAGCCTACAATTGGATTTTTAGTTGAGTGGGAACCTCTACTCCAAATCAAGAGAACTATAAAACTGATCTGCACACTTCCATCTCCCATGGCATGTGTAGATATAAGGACTCGAATACACGTTGCAGGCCTAATGCCACAGCCATCTATAGCTTCTCCAGTAGAAACCTGAGTATATCCCTGAGGCAGTCCATAGCCCCTCACGACAATAGGAACCACCATAGAGCTGCCCTCACTTGCCTTTACCCCACTTAACCCCAAAAAACCCATACAGTGTTTCTCCCTGGACCTAATAACTAAATACTGGGTTGGTGTCAGTGGAGCAGATCCAAATGGTAGTGTCTTGTACTGTAGTCCCTTCCTATTCAACACCTTGTCCACACCCTTGGGATCACACCATTTACCCTCAGAATAAAATAAAAACTCATTAGCATGTTCTATGAGGTCCTTGAAAGCCTGGTTCAGTCCCTCTTTTTTTTTTTTAATATTTTTTTAGTTGTTGATGGGTCTTTATTTTATTCATTTATTATTTATATGTGGTGCTGAGAACCGAACCCAGTGCCTCATGCATGCTAGGCAAGCACTCTACCACTTAGCTACAGCCCCAGCCCCGGTTCAGTCCCTCTTGCTGACCTCATCTGTCATTATTCTCTGCTGCCAACAAAAGCACCAACTAGGTATGTATGAACATGTAGCAATAAATCTCACCATTATGTACAATTATAATGCAATGATTTTAAAAGTGTGAGGAAAAAATATGAGTTAGGAAGAGCCACTTGAAGATCCTTGAAAAGACTGGGACCTGGTTTGCTTCTGGGTCTTTGCTAAAGCTATCCCTCCATCTTTATGTTATGGCCCATCTTGCATTACCTACTGGGTGACCATATACTCTTCAAAATGCTGTCTTCCTTCTCTTGGTCTGTTGTTCCTGTGGAACCTTGCTGGCATAAAGGAGGTGCTCAATGTTCAATCTATACTTGTAGAATGGATGGAAAAGTCACAAAATAATTACCTGCTGACTCTGAAAACAGGTGTAGTGACTGTGGGCCTATCCATGTGTCTATGTGAGAGTGTAGGTGTCTTCGTGAGTTCTGTATCCATGTGTCTTTTGGTGAATGTGTCTGTATTCTCATTCCTTCCTCAGCATTGGTTTTTAGCTAATCCAGAAGATTCCTGGAACAACAGTTTAGTTTTTCCAATTCAGAACCTCAATAGAATTCAGAACGAGAGATATTTTCAATATCTTTGTTTTGTTGGGTTTCTGGTTGTTTTGAGGATTATGCTTCTGTACTGGGAATCCCATTGAACTAGAAGTGGACTGGTGTAGACCTGACCCAGCATATCTCTTAAACTAAGACAGAATCAGAATATCAGGAGGGACACAACATGGGAGGTTTTGTTGGAGAAATTGCCTCATCGTTTGTCTCCAACTGGCACCTATGTGTACTTGCAAGTGTTTGTTGCTTGAATGCATGAGGAATTAAAAAGTCATTTGCATCTTCAGATTCAGAGATAATTAGAGCTTGAGCCATTTCTTGTGTTAGTTGTTTTAGAATTTTAAAGCCCCCCTTGATTCAGATACTTAAATAGGCTTAATTATACTTGTAAACTGAACAAATCAATGTACTTTAGGTTAGGAGGGGTTCTTTTGAAAATCAGCTAAAGGCATTTAACATTTTTTTATTTAAAGAGAGTTTATGGATGTTAACATATACTTCAGTTTCTTAGTTTTTAAAGATCTTAGAAACCTGAACTGATCTACTTTTATCAAAAAGTGGTCCATGTTGCAGATGATATAATGCCAGTTTTAAAAAGATGTAATTATGCTCAGCATTCCAGCTGGAATCATTGTCTCTGATTCTATCATTTTGGGAGATAATGCAATGGTGGGGCGGGAAGTGGAGAGAAACAGGAAAAGTAGTATTCTTGCATTTTAAACAAATTGAAAACAACACTTTTTATCTTAACAGTACCACCCTTATTATTGAATTGTCCTAATGGAAATTATGTGGAATAGCAGGTGGATAGTAATCCAGAAAGGCAGAGAACATTGCTGTTTTATTTATAACTTGGATGAGAATCACCTTGGATAAATTTTTAAGGTTGGACTTTTTTTTTTTTGTACCAGGAATTGAACCCAGGGGCACTTAATCACTGGAGCACATCCCCACCCCTTTTTTATATTTTATTTAGAGACAGGGTCTTGGTGAGTTGCTGAGGGCCTTGCTAAGTTGCTGAGGCTGGCTTTGAACTCATGATCCTCCTGCCTCAGCCTCCCAAGCCACTGGGATTATAGGGTGTGCCTCTGTGCCCTGCTAATGTTGGAATTTTAATACTCTAGAGAATAACAGATAAAGTTTAAATCATAAAAGGGAAATACTTGGAATAATAACTTTTAGTGTCAGCAGTTAAAATAATAGTTTTGATAACAATTTTGAAAGCAAATACCTAGAATCTAAATATGCATATATTATTTATTTATTTATTTATTTATTTATTTAGTTGTAGGTGGACACAATAGCTTTATTTTATTTTTATGTGGTGCTGAGGATCGAACCCAGTGCCTCCCGCGTGCTAGGCAAGCACGCTACCACTGCGCCATAACCCCAGCCCTAAATATGCATATATTTTTGAATAGTTTCAGATTTAGTTCAAAAGTAATACAACAGTCACTTTTCCAATTTTTCTCCCACCTTTTTATTTTGGAAAATGTCCACAATATACCTAGATTCACTGACGATTAACATTTTGCCACATTTGTTTTATCTTCTTTGTAAATATATTTTTTTCTTGAATCATTTACAGGTTCTAATATCATAACACTTAACCCTTAAATACATCCTATGTATCTTCTAACAAGGTCATTTTCCTCCATAACTATCTTAACATCATTGTATTTAAGAAATTTAAGGGGCTGGGATGTGGCTCAGTGGTAGAGCGCTTGCCTAGCATGCGTGAGGCACTGGGTTCGATCCTCAGCACCACATATAAATAAATGAATAAAATAAAGATCCATTGACAACTAAAAAATATTAAAAAAAAAAAGAAATTTAATACTCATTTAATAATAATATCTAAAATAAGGTTGCTACATTCAGCAAGTAAAAATACAAGATGTTCTGATAAATATGAATTTTAAATAAATAACAGTATTTTAGTATATGCATATATATGTATATATATGAATGTGTATATGTATGTTTTATATATATACATATCTATATAGATATGTATATATATATAACATACATATAAATTATTTGATGTTAGTCTGAAATTCATATTTTCTGGGCATCCTGTATTTTATCTGGCAATCCTAACATAAAATCCACTTTCAGATTTCTCCAGTTGTATCAAAAATTGTGTGTGTGTGAGTGTGTGTGTGTAACAAGATCCACTTTGCATTAGATTTTGCCTCATAAAATGTTGATAGAATTAGTGATTGGATATTTACTTAAAAAATATAAACCCTTTGTCCCAAAGATTCTTTGTATGGTGAAAAGACTTTTACATCTTTTATATAAGATTCAAAACATAAATGCTATCATTTGGATATAATTTGTCCCCACTACAACTTGTGTTGGGCACTCTCTTGTCCTTCTCAGGTGTGCTGCACCAGAAGTTCTGAATCTTTATCTCACTTTTCTTTTTAATAGAATTCCTGCTTGCTTGCTTAAAAACAAAACAAAACAACTAGTGTCGGGAATTACTCCTCAGTGTAGTTGTATTGGGAGGTGAGGCCCAGTAGAAGGTGTTTGGGTTACGGCGTAGAAACAGTGAATAGATTGAGGTGGTCTTGAGGGAGTGAATTCTTGTTCTCTGGATTAGTTACTGCCAGAGTGAGTATGTTAGAAAGTGAGTTCAGTTTTCTTAGGTTTCTTTTGCTGCCTCTCTTGCCCACGAGCTTGCTTTTCCACCATGATGCCTTCATCAGACGCCAATGAAATGCCAGCATCATGCTCTCTGATTTCTAGAATTGTGAGCCAAAATAACCCTTTAAAAAAAAAAAAGGTTATCCTGTATCACATGTTCTGTTACACAATAGAAAACAGACTTAGACAATACATTTTTACTAAATTCAGTGGTTTGGAGAGCAATCTGAGTTGTTTATTTACATCCAAAGTCACCAAATGTTTAATAAGTGAGATCCCAAATGCTCATGACATTAGTGTATTTTTTTATTGGACATTAGGTAGTATAGTCATATTGTTTTAAAAATTTTAATGACTTTTTTTTGGTACCGGAGATTGAACTCAGGGGTACTCGACCACTGAGCCACATCCCCAGCCCTACTTTGTGTTTTATGTAGAGACAGGGTCTCCCTGAGTTGCTTAGTGCCTCGCGGTTGCTGAGGCTGGCTTTGAACTCACTATTCTCCTGTCTCAGCCTCCCTAAGTGCTGGGATTACAGGCGTGCGCCACTGTGCCCGGCCGACTTTTTTTTTTTTTTTTGACATTTGGTTTTCCTGTCATCCTGTTTTGAGTTAGGTTATTACAGAAAGTCTGCTAAATTTAAGGATACTTTCTGATTAGATATTGCATATTGGTTATAATGAGATGAGAACTTCAAAACCAATCAAAGACTTTAATATCCCTATTTAATGCAGTGCTAAACTATATCTAGATTTTTTTCTTTTTCTTTTCTTTATTTTTGTGGTACTAGGAATTGAACCCAGGACCTCACACAAAATAGGCAAGCTCTACACCCCCAGCCTTTTAAAGAAATTTTCTTTTTTGAAACAGGGTCTCACTAAGTTGCTTGAGTAGCCCAGATTACAGGTGTGTGCCACTGTGCCCAGCTAGATATTTTTCATACTGTTTTCAGCATTTTACTTTCAGGGATTGTGGTCATAATATACCCTAATTTCTAATGTATTTAAAATCATATATAATTATAAATATGCATGTAATTTATTCTGTCTCCCCTCATTAGTCTCCTGTAAGCTCCATGAAAATAGAAGTATTTGTTGAGCAATGTATACCCATTACTCTATACAGTGCATATTCACACACACACACACTTGTTAGGGATTAAAGTCCCTAACTTAATGCAAATTTCATTCATCTATTCATTCATGTCACTAATGCCAGGCAGAAATGTCTTTGACTATGTGGCTTAAGTCTATCTTTTGAGCCTCATATAGCCATTTTTGCCCATGCTAGGAACAACATTCTTAGCTTATTCTCCCAATTAGAATGTCTTTGCTTTTACCCCAGAGTAGAATGACTAATTCTATCATATATCTGGCAAATATCTACCCAACCTGCAATTTCAGTATCTCCCTTCTGTAATTTTTTTTCTCAGTTGCCCTCATGCAAAGTCAGTTTCTCCAGGCCCTTATCCATCCCTCTTTGGTGGAGGTTTGCAACTTTCTTGGCTCACTGCACTCTGTCATGATTCTCTTAGGCCAAAAGAAATGCCTAATGGTTTTGTTTGTTCAATAATTAGGTGCAGCTGGGCATGGTGATGCATACTTGTAATCCCAGCAATTTGAGAGGCCAGTGCAGGAGGATTGCAAGTTCAAGGGCAGCCTAGGCAACTTAGTGAGATCCTGCCTCAAAATATAAAATAAAAAGGGATGTGCAGTAGGGGAGAGGATTTTTATGACAATAGGGGTAGCACTCTGCTTTGTATGTATAGCCTGTATACAGATTTCATTTCTTTTTGAGTTTCTCTCAGAAAGTTATTTCTGACTATTGCCTTTAATTCACTAAGATGTAACTTTAGGTTTTTGGTTTTTTTTTTTTTGTACTGGAGATCACTGAGCCATGTCCTCTATCTTTTTTATTTTTGAGACAGTCTGACCAAGTTGCTGAGGCTGGCCTTGAACTTGCGGTCCTCCTGCCTCAGTCTCCTGAGTTGCTGAAATTACAGGCGAGTGCCACCATGCCTGGCTCAACTCTTGTTTTTGAGTGTTGGAAGGGGAGGCAGAACTTTGCCTCTTACCCTTCTAGGATCTCTAGTTGCACCTAAAAACTTAGTTGACATAAAATAGATTAAAGGGAGAAAAGTATATAGATTTTTATATGTGCATTAAAACCCTCATAGGAAAATGAAGACGCCAAAAGCATAAAGTCCCAAGAGCTTACATACTAGGGTGAAATGAATAGTAATTAAATTGGTTACTAAAATATATGGGAAATAACTAGAATATTTAAGAATACTAAAGAAAAATAGGAATTATTTTTCAAGGTCTATTTGTACAGATTGCTCTTAGCCTCAACTCCTATCTCTGGTGATAAGAATGTTTTTTTTCCTCCTGGAATAGGCAAGGCATATTTCACATGAGAGTTTCATGTCTTGGTTTTTCAGGAAGAAAAAGAAGGATCAGAGTACCTTTCTTGCACCTGCTGTTTTCTAAGTGTCTTAAACTCAAAATAATCTTTATGCCAAGGTGCCATATTTTGGAGTGGCAGATTCTGTCACCCTTCAGTGTCTGCTGTGTGTGTTGTCCTATGGGTACTGAGATGATTTAAGTCTCTGTGCTTGTAGTGTGGAGGTCATATTATATAGTTTAGAGCTCAAACTTTAATAGGACATTTAGAATCTAAAAATATTTGGAAGCTTTGAGGGCTCTGTTCTGTTGGCTCCATCCAGTAGTCCCAAAAGATATGTTGCTAGAATGGAGCGCTACATGCTTGGTTTTGGTCTGAGAAGAGGCTTCTGTTATTTTGCCTGAGGAGAGTGACCAGAGAAACCTGTTGTCTAGGGGTGCTGTTGAGAGATGTAGGGGGATAAGAGTGGTTGTATGTGACTATTTCACATTAAGATGTTCACTCACCACTCCCCCCAGCCCCACCCGACCTCTTGTTTCCCAGATCTTCAGTCTCTCTAGTGTCCATCTTCAGGGCCTCTTTTTCCCTAGCTGGCCCCTCTATGCTCTGAGGTCCCTGTCTTGCTTTTTAGTCAACCCTACTTTGTAAATGTTCTGTCTTCTAAAAGTTTGTTAAGATCTCTAGTCAGCTGATGTCTCCTCTCCAGTCCTGTCCTCTTTGTATCTGGTACTTTTTTTATTCCCTTATCCTTCTGGCTAATGGGGCCCTTGGTAGAGTCACTATTGAACTCTTTTTAAAATCATCTTTTTTAAAAAATATTTTTTTAGTTGTTGATGGATCTTTATTTTATTCATTTATTATTTATATGTGGTGCTGAGGATCAAACCCAGTGCCTCATGCATGCTAGGCAAGCACTCTACCAGTGAGCTACAGCCCCAGCCCCTCTAAATCATCGTTTAACAATTTTTTCCTATAAAATTTTATTCCATCTTTTGTTCACACATCCTTTTAACAAAAAGGAAAAAATCATATGTATTTGGTAACAAATTAAAACAACATGAAAGAATGTACAATTAAAATTACATTCCTTTTGGGACTGGGATCATGGCTCAGTGGTAGAGTGCTTGTCTAGCATGTGTGAGGCACTGGGTTTGATCCTCAACATCACATAAAATAAAATAAATATAATAAAGGTATAGTATAGTGTCCATCATAACTAAAAATTAAAAAACGCAAAAAATCATATTCTTACCGTCTCTATTTCCTTACCAACTGTTCATTTAACCATTTCTTTTTTGGGGAGTACTGGGGGTTGAACTCAGGGACACTCAACTACTAAGCCACATCCCCAGCCCTATTTTATATTTAATTTAGAGACAGGGTCTCACTGAGTTTCTTAGTGTCTCACTTTTGCACTTTTGAACTTGCTATCCTCTTGCCTCAGCCTCCTGAGCTGCTAGAATTACAGGCATGCGCCAGCCCGCCCAGCATCATTCAATCATTTCTTGATCCCTCCAGTAAGTTTCTAAGCATTTACATCTTTCATATATGTGTGTGTATGCCCATGTACCCTTTTTAAAGAAAATTTTTTTTTAGTTGTAGATGGACACAATATTTTTATTTTATGTATTTACTTTTATTTGGTGCTGAGGATCAAACCCAGTGCCTCACGCATACTAGGCAAGCACTCTACCACTGAGCTACAATTCCTGCGCTGCCCATATACCCTAGTTTCTTTCTTATATAATAGAACCATGGCATATGCAGTTTTTTGTACTTTAAACAACAGCAGCAGCAACAACAATAGCAACAAAAGTTTAACATTTTAACTAGGAGAATATTCCACATTGGGTTTTGTAGTTCTCATAAGAGATACGAAAGAGATACTTTTTTCTTCTTAGTTCTTTTGTATGAATGTTCCATATATATGAAGTTCAGCAGCTTTTGAACTTGTTTTTTTGTCTTTTCCTATAATTCAGTAGCTTTTAACATTTAGTATTCTTTGTATGCATATATCAACATGTTCTGTTAATGGATTATACATGTATTTTGGTGAATATATATGGGCTATTCTAAGGATAAATTTCTAGAAATAGAGTTGTGCAATTAAAGGTATATGTGCTTTACATTTTGATTGATGATTACAGATTGCCTCCAAAGATAAAGTAACAATTCATACTCTTAGCAGTTTATGTGCTTGCCTGTCTCCCTATATCTTTGATAATTTTGTGTCCTCTCAGACTTAAAAACCTAAGTTTTTGTGATGATGATATTTTAGTATTATTTTAAATCACATTTCTTTTGTTGTGGATGTAATTAAGTATTCTTTCAAATGTTTAAGCCATTTGCATTTGTTATTGATTTATAAAAGCTCTTTGTTTATTAAGAAAATAAGTTCTCATCTGTAGTCTTACAGGTTTTTCACCATTTATTCTTTGCCTTTTTACTTGGGCTAGCATTTTTTTTTTAATATTTATTTTTTAGTTGTAGGTGGACACAATAGCTTTATTTTATTTTTACGTGGTGCTGAGGATCGAACCCAGTGCCTCCCGCGTGCTAGGCGAGCACACTACCACTGCGCCACAACCCCAGCCCTGGGCTAGCATTTTATGAAACAAGTTTTAATTTCACTTTTTTAAATCTTTTTTTTCCCTTATTGTTTCTGAGTTTATGTCTTGTTTATAAGACATTATATTTCAAGGTTGTAAAAATAAACAGGAAGACATTTATTAAGGGTGTCAATGAGTATTACAAGAAAAGAAAAATGTAATTTGATGGACCATGGCTCACTTATGAAATCCAAACATTGATAGAAGGTTAGATAGAAGAAGAAGCTCTTTTGTCACAGGTGGGAGGAAGGAAAGGATGGGTACAGATATGGGTGGGATTGCAATTTTGTAAACAAAGTTGAAGGAGTTCCAACCTGATGCCTTCTGCTTTCTCTTTATGAACAAGTAGGAGGCTTTTTTCTGAAAGTGATGGGGAAGTGTATGTTAGTGTGAAGTGAGATGAAAAGATTCCAGAGAATCATTGCAGAGACAAGTGTGCTAACCAGGGAAACAGAATTCTTGACAATAGGAGGGGCTGTTGAGAGGGCTATGAGACTTTTCAGCGATCTTGGTGAAGAAGATAGGAGGGGAGATATCTTAGTGTGAGTTTTTTCTATTTTTAGCTATCCTTCCATCATTTATTTATGATTATATTACATGTAGTTGAGAGTACATTTGATTTTTTGGAACTTATTCAGATTTCCTTAATGGCTTAATATATGGACTATAGTTAAAATTGTACCATTTGTTCTTGAACATATTCTTGATTTATTGGGTATAGAGTTTGTGTAGATGTAAAATTGTTTGCACTTAAAATTGTATCGTTCAGTTGGAGGGGTATGCCAAAATGAGTATACTAGGTCTGAGTGTGAACAGGTATCTGTAAGCACATGAAGTTGCAGTCTTCAGTGTGAAGAATGGGACTCATGATTAGGCATACAGAGGTGGGAAGTGAGTGGGAACTCCCTGTGCTCTGCCCTGCTGCCAAGAGATAAGGAAATAGCTGGATGGAGAGTTAACATGTCTTACACAGGGTCACATAGCTAATAAATGTGAGAACCATGTTTTGTACCCAGATCTTTTGGATTCAACTCCAATATTCTTCTGTCCTATCTTTTATGCTTGGTGTAGGTAGGTGATAGGTTATTAGTATTTTCCAACATCATCCTTAAACTTCTCTGTGTTCTAAATGTTAATATTATTGGATCCTCATCTCAAAATCATTAGAGAATGTGTCATCATCCCACTTTACAAAATACTTAAGATAGAAATAACTTAAGAAAAATCTTATAATTGGTCACTAGAGAAACTTATTTCAGATTTGAGTCTAGTGTGCATTTGGAGAGTTGGAGGTGTATCAGAGTCTTGGCAGGAAACAATTCACAACAGGTGTTTCAAATAAAGACTGAATGAACAGACTGCCTCATCAGGCTTAAGGTGGCAAAAAAAGGATGGCAAGGATGAAGGAGAAGCCTGGTAAGAGCTGTAGCTGTACCCTGAGGGAGGGGCCACCTGATGATCCTGGAGGAATGCAGCTGTGCTGAGACCTAGCTCTGAAGCTGGGAAGGGACAGAAGAGAAAGATCTGGATCCCTCTCTTCTATTTCCCATCTCCTTCAGGTATGTCTGAACCAGCCAGGAACCAGCCAGCAAGGTCAGCCTCCTGGGGTATAGAACAGAGAAGACATCTGGGGGAGAGGAGCACATGGAGGATAATCAGGACTGAGGAACAATGCAAAGGTGGAGTTCATGGTCAGTGGTATAGTTACTTTATTCCTGAGACACAGGATCAAATTATAAGAAGTTTAAGTATTATAAAAACAATAAAAAAGGAGATTTAATGAAACTGAAAAATAAGGGTAGATTGTAAGAAAATGTAAATTAGGAGCATGCAAATGATGTGGGTTCTTGTGTGATAGTCATTTGAAAAAAAAACATGTGAACCCGGCTCTCTCTGAAATTACTACCAGTAGTAATTTAAAAGCTCATGTACAACAAGAATGAGAAATTATACTCCATATATGTATGATGTGTCAAAATGCATTCTACTATCATGTGTAACTAATTAGAACAAATAAAAAAAGAATTTAAAAGCTTCTTTAGCACTCATTTTACAGCCTTATAAATAGTATTGCTGTTCTCCTTTTGATCCTCTGAGTTTTCCCTTAACATACAGGTTTTAAAATCCATTAAAATACTTTCAATAATTTTTGGAAGACTGAAAATTTATTAGGAGAAAATTAGCTTGCCTCCCCAAATGAAAAGTCTTAAGAGTACAATAGTCTCCACTTACCCATGGTTTCAGTTGTCTGGGTCAACCAAAGTCTGAAAATATTGAATGGGAAATTCTAGAAATTAACAATTTATAAGTTTCGCATAACTTTCATTAGAGCATATTGCTATAATTTTCTATATTTATTAGTTTTTATTGGTTTCTAATTTATTAGTTAACATATTCCCTGAGAGTAAGCGGGATATATAATGTCATTTAGATAGTGTTTAACATTTATTGGTACTTTTAAAAAAGTAACTATCCAGAAGGCTATCCATTTTGTTCATCAATTTATTTAGGTTAGAATCTGCATTGTGTGCTTGTGTGTGTGCATGAGTATGTGCTACTGGGGTTGAACCCAAGGCCTCACACATTAGGCAAGTGCTCTGCCACTGAGCTAGCCCTTTTAAACATTTCTACATGCCCTTTTAAACATTCTGTTCTACCAGCCCCAGCCCTTTTAAGCATTTTTCTTTTTTTTTTTTAATTTTGAGGCAGAGTCTTTTTAAGTTGTTCAGGCTGGCCTCAGACTTGCAATTTTCTTGTCTTGGACCCCTGAGTAGTTAGAATTACAAGCAAAATATGCATCTTAAACAATATTCATGTCATATTAAGTTACTGTGATTTGGGATGTTTGAGGATCTTCTTTGGTACTAGATGGCAGTATCTGTCATTTTCTAAATATTACTATAAAATAAATTGCAATATAACATAAATTCTGCATGTAAGATATAATATTTGCCAAAGTGCCCTTTCTAAAATATATTGAATTATTTATTGAGTGGGAAAAAGAGAAGATAGGATCATGAGTTCTACTTTTTTTTTTTTTTAACCATCATTGATTTCTCACTATGCCATCTTTACCCCCACCCCTTTTTTTGGCCAAAACTTCATTTATCCAAAGTATATTAATTATATCATGTGAACAGTACTAGAGTAAAACAATTCCTTCAACTATTCCTGCAAAATGTGTTTCAAAGAATTATGAATTGCCATGACGCTCCCAGTTACCTAATACAGAACGTTGCTTTCAAAAGATTTCCAGTACGTAGAATATGCTTAGAGATTATTAGGTTTTATCAAGTTGTCCAATTTGAAGTTGTTCTAAAATTGTTTAAAAGCATAAATGTTTTTTTCTGGCAAGTTGAAAATAGAATAACCAGCGCACAATAATGGTTCATATAAAAAAGAAAGAAAAATTAAGAGGTTTTGGCAGGAGTGGAAATCTGTTTTCAGTTGAGATGTAAGAATAGATGGGAGAGTTAACATGCAAAGAAACACAGGGAAACTAGCCAGGTGGCAGAAGACACGAAGATCTTTTCGCCTGGCCTAAACAAGGATGAAGTCTAGAAGGGGCCTGCTGGAATTAGGGGCTGAATTTAGTAGAGAGGTTTCTGAAGCAAATTGGCATGAAACCATAGATAATAAAACAAAACCAAAAGCATGGACTGGTTTCTGAGATCTAACTTTTGAGAATTTTTTTTTTTTTCCCCCAGATTATTGACTGCTCTGGTGCTAATTAGAGCTACTTTCCCCATCCCTTTTTACTTTTATTTTGAGACAGGATCTTGCTAAGTTGCTGAGGGTCTTGCTAAGTTTCTGAGGCTGGCCTTAAACTTGTGATCATCCTGTCTCGGTCTCCTGAGTCACTGGGATTACAGGTGTAGGCCACCACGCTGGGCTAGGATCCTCTTTTAAAAGGTTAAATAATATTACATTGCATATATATGTCATCATTTCTTTATCCATTTATCTGTGGATGGACACGTAGGTTGTTTATATTTTTTTGGCTCTTGTAAATAATGCTGCAGTGGATGTGGGGATACAGATATATTTATGAGGGGGTGACTTCATTTTCTTTGGGCATATTTTCAGAATGATTATAGGTCTTATAATAGTTTTATTTTTAATTTTTAAGGAAACTTCATAAAGTTTGCCTTAATGATCATACCAATATACATTCCCACCCACAGTGTGCAAGGGTTCCCTTTCCTCCACACTCTCATCAGCATTTACCTTTTGTCTTTTTGACAGAAGTCATCCTAAGAGGTATGAGACAATACCTCATCATGGCTTTAATTTGCATTTCCCTGATGATTAAACATGTTGAGCACCTTTTTATATGCCCGCTGGCCATTTTTATGTTACACTTATATTTTTGAAGTTTTCTTTTGCTCTCAGTGTGCTTCTGTTTCCTATGCATTTTTCCTTGAGTATATTTGCTTTGGCCTCTGACTTTCATCTTGAAAGGTTTTTTCAATGCTCTTTTTTTTTT
>PVHX01031957.1:0-14403 GCA_004024805.1 Geosciurus inauris | reverse complement strand
GCCAGAGGAGTAAGGGTTTCAAGAGTGATGGTCTGCACCAAATGCAGGTAAGAAGTGGAGTAAATATGGGACAGAAAATAAGCACTGACTTGGGCAACATTGTGGCTGTCAATGGCCTTTGCAAGGAGTCCAGTGCCTGGCTGGAGTGATTAAAAGAAGAGAATGGGAGGAAAGAAGGTGGAGACAGACCATCTCACCCTGTTTGAAGAGTTTTGATGTAAAAGGAAGCAGAAAATTGGCTGCAGTAACTACCAGGTCAGGGGAGTTTATTTTGTTTTAAGATGGGTGATGTTGGAGCATGTTGGATACTGATGGGAATGATCCAGAGGAGATAAAATCTGATGATACCAGGGTAATGTTCTTGAGTGAGAGGAAGTGGGGTCTAATGTACAAGGAGAGAGGTTCATGCAGACAGTAGAAGGCACAGTATGAAGACAGATTTGGTGGTGACATCACCTGATCTCTCTTGACTCTTGTCCAAATGAAATAAGAAACAATGTCATCAGGTAAGCTTGTGTGGGAGGGGTGTTTGAGGTTTAATGGCAGAAAGATGTGAAATCGTTGTCTAGGGACGTGGAGAGTGAATGGACTAGAGGAACATGGTACCATTGCCAAGCAGCAGTGAGGGTCACTTGACGTTGATGGACATGAGACCAAGCAGCATGGCTGCAAGTGGGGGAGAGTTAGAGAATTGAGTTTTACCAGAGTTGGATATTTGCCAGATGAGTGATTATATTGGTAATAACCCCAGTGTCTAAAGTAGAGGTGAACACAATAGCTAAGGTCCCTTGCACTTATGGAGCTTTGGTTCTAGTGATGGAGAAACATAAAAAGAAAAGGGAGTACAAATAAGTTATTAGGTAGTATAGTGTGAAGAAGATAGTAAAACAGGTAATGATATTGAAAATGGGTCTGGAGAACAGGTCTGGATAGAGTGTGTTGAAGAGGACATCAGTATTCAGTGTCATATCAGATGACATTCAAATTAAGGTCTGAATGATGAGAAGCCAGCTTAGTAAAATCAGAGGAAGAAAGTTTAAGGCAGAGAAATCACAAATGCAAAGACACTAAGACAAGATTTGTAAGAGATAATAAATCTATTTTAAAAATTGGTGACAGAGCTGGATGCAATGGAGCACTCATATAATCCCAGCTACTCAGGAGGCTGAAATAGGAGGATGGCAAGTACAAGGTAAGCCTGGGCAATTTAGTGAGACCTTCTCAAAAAGACTCAAATAAAGTAAAATGTGTATAAAATAAAAAGTTATGTAGCTCAATGGTAGAGTGATTGCCTAGCATGTGTGGGCCTCTGGGTTTAATTTCTAGTGTTGAAAGAAAACAATTAGTGAAGGTGCACTTGAAGGGGTTTGGTCATTGATAAACACAGGGCTGAAGGAGAGAGAAAAGTTGAGGTGGGCTCCCACAAGTTTCTGCCCTGGGATATGGATGTTTGTGCCACCACTGAGGAATTATTAGAGAGCAAAGCTAGTTAGAGGAAGGCAAGATAATAAATTCACCTTTAGGATGTATTGGATTTGTATCTGGAAAAATGGCCCATAGGAAGCACTTGACATGTATTGTTAGGCCAGGCGTGGTGGCTAACGCCTGTAATCCCAGAGGCTCGGGAGGCTGAGGCAAGAGGTTTGTGAATTCAAAGCCAGCCTCAGCAACTTTTTGAGGCACTTAGCAACTCCATGAGACTCTGTCTCTAAATAAAGTAAAAAAAAGGGCTTGGGATGTGGCTCGGTGGTTAAGCACTCCTGGATTCAATCCTCAGTACCAAAAAAAAAAGTATTGCTAGTTAAATGTTTGAGGGGCCTGCCTTTGCAGCATTTCAAAAATCTAGAACCTATAATTGTTATATCCTTGAGGGAAAAAAAAGGACATTTAAGAAATGGGCAAACTAAGGCACAAAAAGTTTAGGAAATGTGTTCAATATTTTCTAGTGAGTCAGTATTAACTGCCAGAATGAAGTCTAGCTCAACTCCCCTTTCATTCACTGCTCAGACTCTACAATCATGATGCTTGTATTAATTCTGTCTTATTCCTCCACAAAATGGGTAAGTCCTCTGAAGACAGCAATCCAGTAACATTAATAGTAACCACATCATGCCTTTGATACATCTAAGCATCTTTAGCCCCAACCAGAACAAGCCTGGTTGAAGCACAGTTTAGTTAACAGGTTGTGTTTGCTGTCCACTATGTCCTTGGTCTACTGGGTTACAATAGGATCTAGCTGGCAGCATCTAGTGAGTTAGATATGGAGCTTGAGTAAAAGATGTGACCAAAGGGGAAAATGTGTACAGAACTCTTCTTGCATACATGAACTTGGACCTTTGGGCTAAGGTTAGAATTAAGTCATTGCCCTACATTGAGTTGAAAGCAATTTGGGTTTTCTGTCTCTCACGAAAGGAAAAACTACATTTGACTTTGATGTAATTATATATTTTAGGCTTCAAATTTACATAATAAATGTAAAACCCAGAGAGCCCAAGAATCTGAGAAGATATACCAAGGGTAATGTACACATTTAAGTATAGCAAGAAGTGCTTTACAGAACTCTGGCCCAGTCACCACTGAGAATTCTTACTCTGTTTCAATACCAAAGGTAAGGGCACAAAATGAAATATTATCAAATGAATCTTTGAGACACAAGTCAGAGATTGTAGATAGCTCTGCACTGAAATTTGCCTGTGTATCTTGTGTGATGGAGCTGTTCTTGTTTTCCTTTTTCATTTGTTTGTGGTACTGGGATTGAACCCAAGGTCTTGCACATTGTTAGGTAAGCACTCTCCTACTGAGCTGCATTCCCATCCCTTCTTACTTTATTTCATTTTATCTTATTTTATTTGTAGAGGGAGGTAATCTGTTTAAATTGCAAAGGCCTCAAATTTGTGATCCACCTGCATTTGGCCTCAAATTTGTGATCCATCTGCATTAGCCTCCTGAGTAGCTATGATAACAAGCCTGTGCCATTGTGCCTAGCTTGTTTTCCTTTGTAATTGAATACTTTTGCAAATTAGTCACAAGCAATTTCACTCTTTTTGTTCTCTATCCAGCCAGAAAACTTTCATGCAGTCCACGGAGCTAGTCCCCAGGGAAGATGACCTCAAACCCATCCAGCTACTGCACCCAACTTGAATTGTATGTCTGGGTCACATGCAGTCGTCTCTCTCAGATTTAGGTGCAGCTCCTTGTGGTCCGGTGATTCATTAACTGAAAGAACACCTGTGTGCCTTCTCCAACACCCAGTAAACCATGGTTTAATAGAAACGGGATGGTTGTATATGAGATGTCCCATTCTTAAGCATCAAGGGCCAAGGGGTCCTCCCACTACCATAGGTATTGGGAAGGAAGGAATGGGAAACTAATTTTTCTGAAATCTCAAAGCAGATACGCATAGGTAACTGAAAAAAGAACATTGGTTTCTTTTTCTAGGAGAAAGTAGCATTAGACAAAACGAAAGGTACTTGGTGATAAAAGGAATTCTTTTTGGTGGTAATGTGTGAGGACAGACACTAGTTAAAGGTTTTAGTGAAGTGTTGCAGGAGCAAAGTGAGAAGAGTATCCAGAGCAAATTAATAACAACTTTTAAAACTAAGAACTATTTGACTAGGTCATCTTGATGTGTCCGTGGAAAGATTAGTAATATTTTGATGAATAATTTTGATAGAACAACATCAAAAAGTAAAAACATTCTCCCCAGTGCTGTGGCCCTGAACTATACTCCACTGGCTCAGGAGGTTAAGGGAGGAGGATCACAAGTTCAAAGCCAACTTCAGTAACTTAGTGAGGCCCTAAGAAACTTAGTGAGACCTTGTCTCAAAATAAAAAATAATGGAATGTGGCTCACTGGTTACGTGCCCCTGAGTTCAATCCCTGGTACTACCTGCCACACACACAAACAAAAGTAAAAACATTCCTTTTTGTTACTGAGGGAGAATACACACACAGAGACTTCAACTTTGATCCTCTTCTTTCATTCTGCTATTAGGAGATGTGGGGACCATGTGTTCCCCATTGTGTGGTTCCTATATTTTTATATCATTCAGACCATATATTGGACAGTCATCTTCCTGATGGAGTAAAATGATTCTCCAAGCCAAAGATCTGTTTTTAACTATATTTAAAAGTAGTTGAAATGAAACCACCTATAGTTCAGCTAAAAGCAGTTTAAAACATGTGGGGATTTTAAAGTAAATTTCTACCAGCAGTGTAGCTCCAAAGATGCAGTGTATGAGGTGGGAAGGAGGTAGAGAAGGGGGTAGGACCACCTGTTTGAAATGTAGGTGTTCTGCATTTATAGCAAGCTTGTTGACAGTTTTGCTTCCCTAGTAATTATCACTTTAAGGGAAAAGCAGGAAAATAAAAGTGGGTGCATAGTAGGGGAGCCTAGGAGATTAGAAGACCATTCTGTCTCCAGAGGGAGTAGAAAGGCACTGTTGACAAGAGCAGATGAGAAATAACAGAAGTTGTAGATGATTTTTCTGCCCAAAGCAGATTCAACCTACATTTTCTTCCAGTTAAGAGAGGGAGAGGGGCTAGGATTGTAGCTCAGTGGTAAAGCACTTGCCTCACATGTGTGAGGCACTGGGTTCGATCCTCAGCACCATGAAAAAATAAATAAATAAAGATATTGTGTCCATCTACAACTAAAAAAATATTAAAAAAAAAAAAGAGAGAGAGAGAGAGAGAGAATTGGTGCCAATGAGTGGGTGGGGGTATTGGCTGAAAGGAGGTGTGGCCAAACAGCACCTGCCCATCTGCTGTTGCTGTTGTTTGTACTTCCCTAGTTTATATTTCTTTCATTACAGCAGAAAGAGTAACTTCCAGATTAGAGTTGAAGGATCAGCCAGGTGCTTCTGGAAAGAGAGAAAGATGACACCATGGAGTTTCTCAGCTCTGGGCCTTGCAGGCTCAGGGCTGCCCCATCCTGTGCGGGAGATTCCTTCTAAAGAGGGCACCCAAATGTTGCTTCCCCAAAGTCACCTCTTGTTACAGCATTTATTTGAGTATCATGGCAACTGTCTTTCTTAAGAACTGTTAACAGATTTGTGCTTTCTGTCTCTGGGCGTTCTTTCTTTAGAACAAGTGACATTGCCCTAGCCAGGTGAAGATCTCTGGAGACCATGACCAAGAAAAGAATCTCTGTGATTGGGGTTGGAGCTTGTGGGCTCTGTTGTGTCAAGTGCTGCCTGCATGAAGACTTGGAACCTGTTTACTTTGAAAGGACTGATGACATTGGAAGGCTCTGGAGGTTTCAGGTAAGTCACCTTGTCCTTCAGTACTTGAATCCATCCCTGCAGCTGGGTGCATGCAACATTTTATCTCATGTCAAGTAATATGAAAGCTTGATAGAATTAATTAAACCTGATAGAATTCTGCCTGTTGACTTCTTAACAGCCCCCCACCCCACCTTTTTTGAGGGTTTCTCTTTGCCTCTGTTTGCTGTAAAGTGCATCACAGATATGACATTTTTTCCATTTCTACTATCTATGAAAACCACACAGAATATTTTCATTTCATTAGTTTTGCAGTTTTTACAAAAGAGAGAAACAATCTGGTGAGGAGAGGAGGATGAATAACAAAACAACATGCATTAGAAAGCACATGGGGGGCCATTTTGTGAAGAGAGGAAGGCTGAGCAATTGCGGCTCCTTTGCCGACCTCGAATAGAGGTTGGCTTCTTCACATAGAATCTGGGAGTAGGAAATTCAGAATCAAGTCTCTTCTCCCTCCCCCCTCCTGTGAGACTTTTTTGATCTTTAGTTACATTCTTTCCCCGTTGTGAGGAACCTTATCAAACACAATGGCTAGCAACATTACCAACCAGACAGATCCACGCTCCATGAACTCCCGTGTATTCATGGGGAATCTCAACATTGGTGGACAAGAAGTCTGATGTGGAAGCGGTTTTCTCCAAGTATGGCAAAGTTGTGGGTTGCTTTGTCCATAAGAGCTTTCCTTCATCCAGTATGTTAATGAGAGACGCCCAGGGTGCTGTAGCAGGAGAGGATGGCAGGATGATTGCTGGCCAGGTTTTAGATATTAATCTGGCTGCAGAGCCGAAAGTGAACAGAGGAAAAGCAGGTGTGAAACGATCTGCAGCGGAGATGTATGGCTCCTCTTTTGACATGGACTATGACTTTCAACGTGATTATTATGACAGGTTGTACAGTTACCCAGCTCGATTCCTCCTCCTCCTCCTCCTATTGCTAGGGCTGTAGTGCCCTCTAAACGCCAGCCTGTATCAGGAAACACCTCCTGCAGGGGCAAAAGTGGCTTCAGTTCTAAGAGTGGACAGGGAGTATCTTCTTCCAGGTCTGGAAAGTTGAAAGGAAATGACCTTCAAGCCATTAAGACTGAGCTGACCCAAATAAAACAAAAAGTGGATTCTCTTCTGAAAAGCCTGGAAAAAATTGCAAAAGGAGCAGAGACAAAGAATGGTAAGTTGGAAGAGGAGCAGAGCAGCAGGTCCCTGAAGAAAGATGAAACTAACGTGATAATGGAGTCTGAGGGGAGTGCAGAGGACTCTGCTGAGGAAGGGGACCTACTGGGTGATGATGATAATGAAGATAGGGGATGACCAGCTGGAGTTGATCAAAGATGATGTAAAAGAGGCAGAGGAAGGAGAGGATGACTCTTAAGCACATAGTGGGGTTTAGAAATCTTATCCCATTATTTCTTTACCTAGGCATTTATCTGAGATCAAAATTTCACCAGATCCTCTCCCCTAGTATCTTCAGCACATGCTCACTGTTCTCCCTCTGTTTGTCCTTCCCGTCTTCATTAGTTCATATTGCCCTGCACCTAGTCCCATTTTCACTTCCTTTGACGTTCCTAGTAGTTTTGGTAAGTTACCCTGTAATATTTGCTTTTAATTTTGATGCTTCTTTATGACTTAATAAAAAAGATTCATGGTTTTTATCAACTGTCTCCAAAATAATCTCTTGTTATGCAAGGAGTACAGTTCTTTGCATTTATACACGATTTCAGTAGTTGCTTCCCTAACTGCAAAGGCAATCTCATTTAGTTGTGACACCTGAGAGCAGCTTTGAGTTAGAGGTAAGTGTGTTATCCCCCACATAATGGTCCTGTGGGGGCTGTTCAACACAAATGTAACAATGTATTTTTGTGAATGAGAGTTGGCATGTTAAATGCATCCTCTAGAAGAAAAATTAGCATAATTGTCTATTTGTTTTCTAAAGTTGATACTGTGGGTTATTTTTGTGAACAGCCTGATGTTTGGGACCTTTTTTCTCAAAATAAACAAGTGGTTATTAAACCAAGAATTTGGAGGAAAAAAAAAAAGAAAGCACATAGGGATTAGAAAATATAGATTGGTTGCTTCTGATATGTCTTAAAGGTAAATGAGCTAGAATTACCTGCTGACAACTCCTTCTAAGAACACCCTCCTTTTCAATCTTCAGCCTTATTTTTTCTACTAAAAACAATCCAGCTAATTTTCTGACAATTCTAGTCCTTGAAGAAAATATAAAATGTGATAATATTGTTTGTTTCAGATTTCTTTTATGGAGAAATCCATACTCCTTTGTCTTGGAAAAGAGGGCAGAGGGCATCTACAACTGTGTTTTCTTGTCCTTGTATATATACTGAGTTTAAAGTTAAATTGTTTTAATATGCCCATCTAACCCTGCAACTTGTCAGTAACCATTTAAAATGTTATCTACCATTTAAAATGTTATGATAGTTATGCTTATTAGGTGCCAAACAATATTAGTCACTTTCATTGATCTATAAATTGGTTTTGCTTTTAAACTGATTTTCTGAACTGCTGAATGGAATTGAGGTGCCACGGGTATATTTCACATCATAAAAACTAACACAGATTTGGCCAGCTACTTAAAAGTAGCATTATGACATTTCTTAGTTGAATAGAAATATTGTATTGTGTTTTGGCTCTGTTTTGGGAACTAATTCTGACAAAAGTCTTATTCAGATCTAGAAAGCATGCCCTTAGTAAAACCCTATACCTTTATCATCATCAGTCTTAGATGTGAGGTGAAAAACCTGTTGTTTTTAGTAATAGAAATTCTACACTTGAAATCCAGTCACACCCAAAACAAATAACCCAATCAATAAATAGGAATGGAATGAACAGATTCTTCACAGAAGAAGAAATGCAATCGATGAACAAATTCAGGAAAAAATGTTCAACATCTGTAGCCATTAGAGAAATGCAAATGAAAACTACAGTAGCATTCCATCTCACTTCAGTCAGAATGACAGTCATTAAGAATATAAAAAACAGTAATGTGGGGGCTGGGGTTATGGTGCAGTGGTAGCATGCTCGCCTAGCACGCAGGAGGCACTGGGTTCGATCCTCAGCACCACATAAAAATAAAATAAAGATATTGTGTCCACCTGCAACTAAAAAATAAATATTTAAAAAAAAAACAAAACAGTAATGTGTAGGCAATTTGTGGGGTACAAGGTGCACACATACATTGCTGGTGGGACTGCAAATTGGTGCAAGCACTGTGGAAAGCAGTATGGAGATTCCTAAGCAAACTTGGAATAGAAGCACCATTTGATCCATTCAGCCTACTTTTAGGTTTATATCCCCAGGACTGAAAATCAGCATATTCTACAGTGACACAGGCACTTTAAAGGTTATAGCAGCTTATTCACAAGAGCTAAACTATGGAACCAACCTATGGGCCCTTCAACATATGAATGGATAAAGAAACTGTGGTATATATAAACAGTGGAATACTACTCAGCCTTAAAGAACAGTGAAAGTACGGCACTTGCCGGTAAATGGATGGAACTGTAGAACATTATGCTAAGAAAATAAGCCAATCCTCAAAACCAAAGGCTGAATGTTATCTGATGTGCAGATGGCACTTCACAATGGTTGAAGAGAATAGGGGTCTTTTGGACTAGAGAGCGAGAAGTGAAGGGAGAGGAGGGGCCAACGGGGTAGGAAGCATAGTAGAATGAATCAGACATGGTCCTGGCAACAAAAAAGATACATAGATTAATATTAAGTTTTGTGAATCAATATATTCTGGAGATTAATGCTGTATCCGAGGTGCGTATTGTAAAGATTTGTTCCCATACTGTAGGCTCTCTCTTGATGTTATTGAGTGTTTCCTGTGCTGTGAAGAAGGGTTGTAGTTTGAATTCATCCCATTTATTGATTTAATTTTCTTCTATTCTTTATACCTTTATTTCATTGATTTATATTGATGTGGTGCTGAGGATTGAACCCAGTGCCTCATGCATGCTGGGCAAGCGATCTGCCGCTGACCTACAGCCCCAGCCCCCATTTATTGATTCTTGATTTTACTTCTTCCACCTTAGGACTCTTGTTAAGGAAGTTAGTTCCTAAGCTAACATGGTGATGATTTGGGCCTCCTTTTACTTCTCTGAGGCAAAAGGTCTCTATCCCTGTGCCTACACCTTTGATCCACATTGAGGTGATTTTTGTGCAGGATGAGAGATAGGGGTTTCAATTCTTTTTGCTGTGTATGCATTTCCAGTTTTCCTGGCATCATTTGTTGAGGAGGCTATCTTTTCTCCAGTGTATGTTTTTGCTGCCTTTGTCTGGTGTGAGATAACTATATTTATGTGAGTTTCTCCGTGTCCAGTCTTCTGTGCTGTGGGCCTATGTACCTGTTTTTGTGCCAGTAGCATGGCACTTTCTTTCTATGGACCTAACATGCAAACAGACTCTACCATGCTTTTTAGTCAGTCCATACTTTCCAGACAGTGCCAGACCCAAAGAGTCCCCCCTCTTTTTTCTTAAATGCCAGCTGAGTGGGAGCTGCTGTGAGAGTCAGGGTGCAGGTCCATGTTAGGTCACCTTCCACAGCTAGAGCAGCTGGCATCGTTCATCAGGCAGAGCAGCCACCTCAGCTGTCATTTCACTCATGTGAGCTGGCCCCTGAAGATTCAAGAACTGTCTCTGTAGAAGAGCTCCAGGGCATAGCTCAGCACGTGCTGCATGTAAGATCCAGTACCCTTAATGGAATGGAACGGATTTTACAAAACTGGGGGATTGGGAATGTTTTCATTTAAAAGGAAACTTACAATATATCACCTCTGAAATTTTCTGTGGCATATGTCTGGCTTGTGATATAATGAGCTTGTTAAATTTGGTCAACATTGCCCTGCCAACTTCCATCTTGCTGCCTTCTCGGTAGAAAGGGGTTTGCCTGGGAGCCTAGACATCCTACAGTGGCCAGCCAGTTAGGCAATGAAATGCTGACACAGTGCATGGAATCCCCCTGGTTCCTGTGTGCTCCCTAGGACAAGTGCAGTGCTGCTTCTCTCACACCCCACTTGGAGGCAACTGTTTACTTGGCATGCACAGGAAGGTGAAGTCTCCAATCTTCTGCAGGCAGGGGACATCGTTCTGGCATGGCTCTAAATGACACTCGTCTAAGTGCTTGTCACAGCAAGGCCCCCCATAACCCTTGGAACACTCTTAGAGGAAGATGTCATCCATGCTCACAGATTTGCCTGCTTGCTCACAAGGATTGCTCTTGGCATCAGGAAACAAGCATCCATTACCAGGACGTAAGCCACAGCCAGAGATTCCACAAATGCAGAATACAGAGGAGCATCCGATAGTGACACCAGCCCCAGAATTTTGGTAAGCTTGCTTTCTCGTTTTCCTTTGTATAAATGTATTTTTTATTTTTCTGATTTGTTATACGTGACAGTAGAATGTATTTTGATATATCATGTATCAGTGGAGTATATCTTCTCATTTGTCTGGTTTCACATGTAGAATTCCACAGGTCATGTAATCACATATGCACATATGGTACTAATGGCCTAATCATTCTGCTATTGTTTGAAATCTCATGCCCCCTTGACCCATTTGACCTTTGGTTGTTTGGGATTGGCTTATTTCACTGGAACTAGTATTCTCCAGTTCCATCCATTTATGGACAAATGCTATCATTTTAGTCTTCTTTAAGGCTGAGTAATATTCCATTGTGTGTATATACCCCCATTTCTGTATCCATTCCTCTGTTGAAGAGCACCTTGTTTGGTTCCATAGTTTAGCTCTTGTGAATTGAGCTGCTATAAACATTGATGTGGCTGCATCACTGTAGTATGTGGATTTTAAGTCCTTTGGGGATAAACCTAGGAGTGGGCTGACTAGGTCCAGTGCTGTTTCCATTGCAGGTTTTCTTAGGAATCTCCATACTGCTTTCCATGGTGCTTGAACCAGTTTGCCAACCCAGCTGTAATGTGAGTGTACCTTTTCCCGCACATCCTCACCAACATCTGATGATGCTTATATTCTTGTTGAATGCTATTCTGACTACAGTGAGTTGGAATCTCAGTGTAGTTTTAATTTGCCTTGCTCTAGTGGTTAGAGGTGTTGAACATTTTTTCATATATTTGTTGATCATTTGTACTTCATCTGTGACGTGTCTGGTCAGTTTTTTCCCATGTATTGATTAGGTTATTTGGTTTTTGGGTATTAGATTAATTGAGTTCTTTATATATCCTGGAGATTAATGCTCAATCTAAGGTGCGTGTGGTAAAGATTCTTTTTCATTCTGTGGGCTCTCCTTTCACGTTACTGATTGTTTCCTTTGCTGTGAAGAAGCTTCATAGTTGGAATCCATTTCATTTTTTGATTCCTGATTTTATTTGTTGCTCTTTAGGAGTCTCATTAAGGAACTCAGTTCCTCAGCCGATACGGTGGAGATTTGGGCCTATAATACTAGGATCAGGCGCAGGGTCTCTGTCCTAATGCCTTTCAATCCACTTTGAGTTGATTTTTGTGCAGGATGATAGGGGTTTCATTTATTTTTGCTACATATGGGTTTCTGTTTTCCCTGACAATTTCCACTTCTCCTGGCACTGTTTGTTGAATATGCCATCTTTTCTCCAGTGTGTGTTTTTGCTGCCTTTGTCTAGTGGAGACAACTGTATTTATGTGAGTTTGTCTCTGTGTCCTTGTTATGGGCCATTGGATAATCCCCAATTTCCACACAGTGCCAGACCAAAAGGGTCGCTCTGTGTGTTCCTAAATGCCAGCTGAGTGGGAGTCGCTGTTAGAGTCAGGGTGCAGGTCCAAGTCAGGGTACCTTCCACAGCTTGAGAAGCTGGCATCTTCTGTCAGCCAGAGCAGCCACCTCAGCTGTCACTTCACTCATGTGAGCTGGGCCTCTGAGGATTCAAGAACTCTCTCTGTAGAAGAGCTCCAGGGCACCACTAAGCACGTACTGCATGTAAGATCTAGTTCCATTGATGGAATGGGATGGATTATGTAAAACTTCAGGGGAACAGGAAAGTTTGCTTTGAAAAAGAATCTTATACTGTATTGACTGAAACTTCCTGTGACATGCATCTGCCTTGTGACATAATGGGCTTGTTGAATTTGGTTCAGATTGCTTTGCCAACTCCAATCTTGCCTTCTCTGTAAGAAAGGGGTTTGCTGGGAGCCCAGATATCCTGCAATGGCCAGCTAGTTAGGCAGTGAAATGCTGGTACAGTGCATGGAATCCTGCTCGTTCCTGAGCGCTCCCTGAGTCAAGTGCAGTGCCACTTCTTCTCTCACTTGCTTCATGCTTCCATTTACCTGACGTGGACAGGCAGGTGAAGTCTTCAGTCTTCTGCAGGCAGGGGACATCGTTCTGTTAGGGCTCTAAATGATACTTGTTGATGTTCATGTCACAGTGAGGTCCCCTATAGCCTTGAGACACTCACAGTGGAAGCTGCTGTACACATTCACACACTTGCTTGCCTGCTAACAAGGATTGCTCTTGTGTCAAGGCACGAGCACCCATGACTAGCACCCAAGCACTGGCCCCTGTCTACACAAATGCAGACTACAGAGGAGCACCCAATGGTGACACCAGCCCCAGAACTTTGGTAAGCTTGCTTTCTACATTTATTTTGTCGGTTTAAATATGTTGTTATTTATTCTGATTAGTTACACATGACAATAGAATGACTTCTCATTTGTCTGGGTTACGGGTTGTAGAATTACACGAGTCAAGTAATCATATATGCACATTTGGTACTAATAGCCGAATTATTCTACTATGTTTACCAACCCCATGACCCCTTCCCTTCCTTCACTCCCCTCTCTCTATCAAACATACCACTTCCCCCTTCTTCCATTATGAATTAGCATGTATGTATAAGACTTTCAACCTCTGGGTCTTTGGGATTGGCTCTTTTCACTGAGCCTGTTATTCTCTGTTTCCATCCATTTTCCCACACATGCCATAATTTCACTCTTCTTTAAGTCTGAGTAATATTCCATTGTGTATACGTACCCATGTGTCTTTATCCACTCCTCTGTTGAAAGGCACCTAGGTTGGTTCTGTAGTTTAGCTCTTACAAATTGAGCTGCTATGAACATTGATGTGGCTGTGTCACTGTAGTATGCGGATTTT
This sequence comes from Geosciurus inauris, assembly GCA_004024805.1. NCBI lineage: Eukaryota > Metazoa > Chordata > Mammalia > Rodentia > Sciuridae > Geosciurus > Geosciurus inauris. The sequence goes on along the minus strand of PVHX01031957.1, from coordinate 1,009 downwards.
AAGTCCTTTGGGGATAAACCTAGGAGTGGGCTGACTGGGCCCAATGCTGTTTCCATTACAGGTTTTCTTAGGAATCTCCATACTGCTTTCCATAGTGCTTGAATCAATTTGCCTACCCAGGATTAATGTATGACTGTACATTTTCCCTCACATTCTCACCAACATCTGTTGTTGCTTGTATTCTTGGTGAGTACCATTCTGACTCCAGTGAGTTAGAATCTCAGTGTAGTTTTGCTTGACCTTCCTTGTATGGTAGAAATATGGAACACTTTTTCATATATTTGTTGCTCAATTATACTTTTTTGTGACATCTGGACAGTTTTTGCCTTTTTTTTTTTTTTTTGATTGGATTGTTTTTTTTTTTGGTGTGAAGTTTTTTGTGTTCTTAATATCTCCTGGAGATTAGTTTTCAATCTGAGGTGTGTGTGGTAAATGTTTTTTTTTTGTTCACTGGGCTCTCTCTTCATGTAACTGATTGTTTCTTTTGCTGTGAAGAAGCTTTGTTGTTTGAATCTATCCCATTTATTGATTTTCATTTTACTTGTTGCCCTTTAGGAGTCTCCTTAAGGAAGTCAGTTCCTAAGCTGAGAATGTCGAGATTTTGGCCTACATTTACTACTATCAGGCGCAGGGTCTCTGCCCTAGTGCCTCCATCTTTGATCCACTTTGAGTTAATTTTTATGTAGGGTGAGAGATAGGAGTTTCATTTCGTTTGGCTACATATGCATTTTCAGTTTTCTTGGCAATGTTTGTTGAACACGCTGTCTTTTCTTTAGTGTGTGATTTCTGTGCCTTTGTCTAGTTTGAGATAACTTATTTTATGTGAGTTTCTCTCTGTCTCCTTGTTTTGTACCATTGGCTAACGTGTCTGTTTTATTGCCAATACCATGCTGCTTTCTTTCTGTGGACCCAATGTGCATACAGACTCTATCATGATCTTGAGTCTGTCCCTACTTTCCAGACAATGCCACATCCAATGGGCCCGCCTGTGTGTTCCTAAATGCCACTG
>PVHX01031956.1:0-14403 GCA_004024805.1 Geosciurus inauris | reverse complement strand
TGTATATTGGGGTCAAGCTTTGTTTAGATTTTTAAATTTCCTGATCATTTCTTTTACAGAACAAACCATTATACACATTAGATCTTATTTTTCTGATGATTTTTATTCCCTTAATATACTTTAAATGGTGAAACTTTGTTAATAATATGGTTTTGATTTTGCCTCAAAATATCCTTATTTTTCTTTTTATCTCAAAAAATAGTTTTGTTAAACTTATAGCAATGTTAAGTCAATGTTAAGTCTTTCTCAACATGCTTTGTTTTAAACATAGCCCCTACCTCATTTTATCAATTCTTCATATGGAGTTCTGATTAGGTATATATGAAACCTTCCCAATTTTTTCCATGTTTTAAAAAAATCTATATCTTTGTATTTTTTCTTTAGTGGTTTCCCTTAATTTCCTTGGGATGCCATTATAATTTTTAAAAGTCTTTTTGTTGATGATGATGATGCTTATTTATAGTTTTGACATGTTATTGGTTGTAAAAATGTTCTGTGGACATTTAGTATACTATATCCCCAGTTAAAAGAAAAGGAAAAAAGGCAAATTACATAATTTGTTTGGCAATCTACTTTATTGTCTACAAAATGGGAATGAGCGTTTATATTCTTTCTCATTCCAAAAATGATTTTCCAGAGATTATTAACAAAAATATGAGTAATCTGGGTAAAAATCAGTTGAGGAAATCAATCAGAGGAAATTGAACAGGGAAAGCAAAATTAAATACATGAAAAAGTTTGTGCCAAAAGAAATTAAAAGAAACACAAATCTTATGCCTCTGAGGTTCTATGAAGTTGGTGTTATTACATCAAAATTAGTCTATGTACTTCATAATATCCAAAGGAAAATATAATTGCATACAAGATTTAGTGCTTGTATTAGTTAACTTTGTGTTACTATAACAAAATACCTGAGTCAGTTAACTTCACAAGGAGAAATAGCTTATTGAGTTCATGGTTTTGGTGTTTCAAACTTAAGATCAGATGGGAAGATGATCCATGTTGCTTTTGTCTGTGGTTAGGGTTGCACAAGAACAACCAAGCAATCTCAGGAGAACTACTTCTACTCCACTGACCTAAGGATTTCCCACTAGGTACTTCTAAAGATTCTACCATCTTTCCCATACCAGCATTCTAGGGACCAATCCTTTAATCTCAGTGGACCCTTGAGCAAAACACTCAGATCACATCCAAGATGTAACAATGTCTTACAATAAGGAGATAATAGTTGTTCCTGAGAATCATAGGTATCACTAAAATGTTTTTCATTGGTCTTTGAAATGAAGACAAGAGTAATAGTGACAGAATCTTCTATAGCTTCCCTATAATTCTTAGAGATCCCTAGTTTGTGAAAATAACATAATGTAAGCTGATAAGCTTGGGTAGAACACGGGAGAATTAATGTAAATATGTTGTTAATGGAATGGCGTTTCATCCTCTATTACCCATCTTAAGCCAATATTATTGAAAAAAAGTATTTTAACTGCTTCAAATCATTAGAAATTTTATTTATGCTTTGTAAGAAATAAGTGTCAAAATCTGTAGAAACAAAAAATAAGGTGCACTGTTACACTGCTGTCATTATTAATAATATTTTTATTACATATTTGAACTCTTTTTAAAATTTCCATCTGTTCATTAAAGAGTATAATAGTGTTTTTCGAGAATGCAAGTCTCACAGATTGTTTTTCTAGGAAAGAATACATGACTCTCTTTGGTTGGTATACGTTTTGCTCCTAGAATGTTTTTTAATATCATGTATAAAAAATTTTTGCATTCTTTTTCCTTTGCACTTCTCTTTGAATTCTTCTTTTCTGTCATGTATTATCAAACAAATAAGTGATAGTAAATGCTAACAGTTAAAATAGCACATCTTCTGACTACCAACTAGTGATGGTTTGTAGTGTAGCAAAGATAAGTTAGGTGCAGTTATATAGTTCAGACAGAGAAAATGAAAATAATTTATCAGAAAAACAAAGAAAATCAAACACTGAATTACTGCAATTTAAGGCTAGAAAATCATTCAAGCACTTTAAGAGGAACGTGAGTTTAACATGATTGTGGATGTTTAACAATTAAGTAGTATGTTTATTCTGAAAGATTTATAGTGTTCATTTTATTACAAGTTTAAGAACTTAACAAAATATTAAATATGACCCAATATGTAAAAAACGAAAAAAAATCCTAGGATGTCTCAAAAATCAAATGGAAAATTAGTCAACATACTTCAGATGTTGAAGTTTCAAATACTACCTGAGTAAACCCTACCTAGTCTTTTCTTAAATTCATTTTGTTTCCATTGGACAATGAGATAGCACAATTTTAATATTTCTATTGGTTCTTTCTAGTTATACATGACAGTAGAATCCATTTTGATAAAATTATACAAGCAAGAAATATATCTTATTCTAATTAGGGCCCTATTCTTGTGGGTGTACACCATGATGGGATTCACTAAGGTACACAGAAAAATGTTAGATTAATTCTATGGTCTTCCCTATTCCTATCCCCTGCCTGATCCATCATTCCCCTTTGCCTAATTTACTGAACATTTCTTTTTCCCCTCCTCTCCCTTTATTGTGGTTTAGCTTCCACATATCAGAGAAAATATTCAACCCTAGATTTTTGGGGATTGGCCTATTTCACTTAGCATGATAGTCTCCAGATTCATCCATTTTACTGGCAAATATCATAAAGTCATTCTTATTTATGGCTGAGTAATACTCATTGTGTACATATACCACATTTCTTTATCCATTCATCTTTTGAAGGGCACCTAGCTTGGCTCCATAGCTTGGCTATTGTGAATTATGCTGGTATAAACATAGATGTGGCTGCATCACTGTAGTAGGCTGAGTTTAAATCCTTTGGATATGCTGAGGAGTGGGATAACTAGGTCAAATGCTGGTTCCATTCCTAGTTTTTGAGGGATCTCCAGACTGCTTTCCAGACTAGTTGCACCAATTTGCAGTCCCACCAATAATGTATTAGCATACCATTTTCCCCACATCCTCATTAACATTTATAGTTACTTGTATTTTTGATAGTTGTCATTCTCATTGGAGTGAAATAAAATCTTAGTGTAGTCTTGATTTGTATTTCTCTAATTGCTAGAGATGTGGAACATTTTTTTAAATATATTTGTTGACCATTCATATTTCTTCTTTTGAGAAGATTCTGTTCAATTCCTTTGCCCATTTATTGATTGGGTTTTTGATTTTTTTGATGGTAAGCTTTTTGAGTTCCTTGTATATCCTGCATATTAAATGCCCTGAAGTGTGGGTGGCAAAGATTTTCTCCCATTCTGTAGGCTCTCTTCACATGCCTGATTGTTTCCTTTGCTGTAATTTTTAAATTTTATTTCTTATGTTTTAGGAGTCTTGTTAAGGAAGTCAGTTCCTGAGCCAATATATTGAATTGTTGGCCCTACATTTTCTTCTACTATGTGCAGAGTTTCTGGTCTAAAACCTAGGTCTTTAGTCTACTTAGAGTTGATATTTGTTCAGGTTGAGAGATAGAGATTTAATTTCATTTTGCTACATAGGATTTCCAGTTTTCCCAGTACTATTTGTTAAAGAGGCTGTCTTCTCCAGTGTATGTTTTTGGCGTCTGTCTAGTATGAGTAACTGCATTTATGTGGGTTTATCTCTGTGCTATTCTGTGCCTTCAGTGTTCTTGACTATTTTGGTACAAATACCATGCTGTTTTTGTTACTATAGCTCTGTAGTATACTTTAAATTCTGGTGAGAACTCCTGCTTCATTTTTCTTGTTAAGGATTGATTCGGCTATTCTGTGTCTCTTATTTTTCCAAATGAATTTCATGATTGCTTTTTCTATTTCGATGAAGAATGCCATTGTAATTTTGATGGGAATTGCATTGAACATGTATAGCACTTTTGGTAGTATGGCCATTTTAAAAATACTAATTCTGCCTATCCAAGAACTTGAGAGGTCTTTTCATCTTCTAAGGTCTTCTTCATTTTCTTTCTTTAGTGTTTTGTAGTTTTCATCATAGAGGTCTTTTGCCTCTTTTGTTAGATTGATCCTAAGTTTTGTTTGTTTTGTTTTGTTTTGAGGCTATTGTTTATGAGACAGTTTCCCTGATTTCTTTTTTAGCTGTTGTTTCAACCTTTGCATATAGGAGTGCAATTGATTCATGGGTGTTGATTTTGTATCCTGCTACTTTACTGAATTCAATGATGAGTTCTAGAATTGTACTGGTGGACTTTTGGTTCTTCTAAATGTAGAATCATATCTGCAAACATAGTTTGAGCTCCTCTTTTCCTATTTGTATCCCTTCAATTTATTTCTTTTGCCTAATTTCTCTGGCTAGTTTCAAGGACTATGTTGAATAGAAGTTGTGGAAGAGAGTGTCCCTGTCTTGTTCCAGATTTTTTTAAAATATTTTTTTAGTTGTAGATGGACACAATATCTTTATTTATTTTTATGTGGTGCTGAGGATTGAACCCAGTGCCTCATGCATGCAAGGTAAGCGCTCTACCACTGAGCTACAATCCCAGCCCTTGTTCCAATTTTTAAAGGGAATGCTTTCAGTTTTTCTCCATTTAGAATTATGTTGGCTTTGGGTTTGTCGTATATAGCTTTTGTAATGTTGAGGTATTTTTCCATTGTTCTAAATATGAATGGATGCTGTACTTTGTCAAATGCTTTTTCTGCATCTATTGGGATAACCATGTGGTTCTTGTCTTTAAGTATATGATGTGTTATGTTTATTGATTTCCTTATGTTTAACCAACTTTGCATCTGTGGGATGAAATCCACTTGATCATGGTGCACCGTCTTTTTAATATGTTTTTGTAAGTGATTTGCCAGTATTTTATTAAGAATTTTTACATTTCTTTTATCTTTATGTTTATCAAGAATATTGTCTAAAGTTTTCTTAATTTGATTTGTCTTTGTCTGGTTTTGGTATTAGGGTAATACTAGCTTCATAGAGTGTGTAAGAGTTCCTTTCTATCCTATTTTGTGGAATACTTTGAGAAAACTGATATTAGTGCTTCCTTAAAGGCCTGGTAGAAGTCAGCTTTGAATCCATCCAGTCCTCGACTTTTCTTTATTGATGGACTTTTGATGGCTTATTCAATTTCATTACTTGAAATGATTCTGTTTGAATTTTTTATATCCTCCTGTTTCATTTTGGGAAGATCACGTGTCTATAGGAATTTGTCAATATCTTTAAGATTTTCTATTTTATTGGAATACAAGTTAGTTTGATCATCCTTTGTATTTTGGTGATGTCTGGGGTGATATTTCCTTTTTAAACACCAATTTTAGACATTTAAAATTTCCCCTTTTTTATCTTGGTTAGAATGGCTGTTTATCAATTTTATCTATTTTTTCAAAGAACCAATGTTTTAATTGATTTTCTTTTTAAAAAAATTTTAAAATCTCAATTTCATTGAGTTTGGCTCAATGAAAATGGTTTTAATTATTTCCTGTGTTCTATTGATTTTGGTATTGATTTGTTCTTTTTTAAAAGCCTTCATATGTAATGTTAGATTATTTATTTGGTCTCTTTCTGTTCTTTTAATGAATGAGCTGAATGCTATGAACTCCTTTTAGAACTGCCTTCATAGCATTCCAGAGATTCTGAGATGTTCTTCCACTATTCTCATTTACTTCTAAGTATTTTTTATTTCATCCCTAATTTCTGCTATCCATTGGTCATTCAGTAGCATATTATTTAGTTTCCAGATGTTAGCATATTTTCTATTTTTTACTGTATTGTTGATTTCTAATTTCATTCTATTGTGATCTGATGGAATGCAGGGTATTATCTCTATTTTTTGTATTTGCTAAGCCTTGCTTTGTGGCCTAGAATGTGGTCTACTGTAGAAAATATTTCATGTGCTCCTGAGAATAAGGTGTATTCAATCATCAATGGATAAAATATTCTGTCTGTTAAGCCAAATTATTAATTGTATTTTTTAGTACTGTAATTTCTTTATTTAGTTTTTGTTTGAATGATTTATCCACTGTTGAGAGAGGTATGTTGAAGTCATCTAGTATTATTGTGTTGTGGTCTGTTTGATTTCTGATATTGAGTAGGGTTTGTTTGATGTCCATAGATGCTCCATTATTTGGGGCATAAATATTTATGACTGCTATTTCTTCTTGTTGTATGATTCCTTTAAGCAGTTTTCATTTTTATTCTCCATTTCTTTTCCATGCAATATTGTATTAAGCATGTTTTGCTGTGTTTGCTTTCTACTTGTGATTTTGTTTTAACATTTGTTTATTGTGGTATGTTTTTACTTCACCTTCAAATCTGTAGCTTAATTTTGTTGGGTATAGTATTCTTGGTTAGCATTCTTTTTCTTTCATAGCTAGGTATATGTTATTCCAAGACCTACTAACTTTTAGGGTCTCAGTTGAAAAATCAGCTGAAATCTGAATTGGATCCCCTCTAAATGTTACCAGTTTTTTTTTTCTCTAGAAGCTTTTAAAATTCTGTATGTTAGGCATTTTCATAATAATGTGTCTTGGAGTGGGTCTGTTTTAACTTTGTATGTTTGGAGTGCTGTATGCCTCCTATATTTGATTTTCCATTTCATTTTAAGGTTTGGGAAAATTTCTGACATTCTTTCATTGAAAAGATTGTGCCTTCCTTTAGTTTGTTCTTCAGAGCCTTCATCAGTCCTGAGGAATCTTACATTTGGCCTTTTCATGTTACCCCATACTTCTTGAAAATTCTGTTCATGTTCTTCTGTTAACATCTTTTCTCCATGGTCAACATACTTTCAAGATTATGCATTTCATCTTTGTTGCCTGAAACTCTGTCTTCCAAGTGGTCTAGTCTGTTGATGCTTTCCATTGAATTTTTTGTTTATTAATTCCTTCATTTTGATTGATTCTTCTTCTGTTTTCTTACTGATCTTTTACTACTTGTATTTTCTCTGATTTCATTCCTTACTTCATTTTTAAACTCATAGATCTGTTTAACCATGAACTTTCTACATTTCTCTGGCATTTCCTCCATAGTGGTGTCAATGAAATCTTTTCTGAAGTATTCTGTGTTGTTTGGGATGTTTGTTCCCTTGCTTTTTCATATTTTGTCTACCCACCTATCTTAATGAATTTTTAGCTGCAGAATTTTTACCATACCCTACCCTATAGTGTCCCTGCATGTTCTCACAGATTATGGGGGAAACAAATAATAGCATCAACCTATGCAAACAATATATGTCAATAGACTAGTTGCTTAGTTCCTATTATGACACTACAATATTAGCTTGCACAATAAGCAGAAGGAGGATCAGCAATTTTCATTGGTAAAAAGTGTAAATAATCATAAATTATACCTGGCATAAAATTTGATAATAGATTTTGTTAATTATTAATATTAACAATGTTATAGCATTGATGGTGGGGGCTGACATTATATAAACCTATTGTTAAGACACATTAAGGATAGCTTTGATTAAGAGACAAGAAGATATAGGAGGAAAGAAAAGTATTTGCAGTTTCTAAGTGTGAAAAATTCTGTGGTGATGCAGGATGTGTTGGTTATGAGCTAAGAGGAGAAAAGCAGAAGTAAAAATTTAAAGGAAAAGTGAAAACGGGAACAGTAGAATTTGGCTATGATCAAAAGAAAATTGGAGAAGGAAACAAGGGAAATAGAGTAGTGGGAAAGAATACAAAAGAAAATCAAAATATACTAACCCAAAACCTTAACTCTCAAAAAACAGAAAAAGGAAAAATAACTACCTTGAAAAAAAAGGGCTACAAATGAGAAGAAAATGAGAAGATAGAAACATATAACATATGTTTATGTACAGATGTCCTTGAATCAGTTGGTACACTTTCAAAAAAATAATGAAAAATCTTGGTGAAAAGTTAAGGAGTCGTTTTCATTATGGTAGATAAAATAGTGAGAATACATGTTTTGTGTCTCTGCTCAACTGATTTTATTTTTTTTTAGAGTATGAACTGAATGTGGGAGTGTGGGCCATGGGCTGTTGAGTCCTTCCTTTTTGTTGTGATGCTTACTGAGTTGCAAGTTGGTGTTTAAGACTTCTTAACTTCCCTTCTTGGCAGAGTGGTGTGATATGAATGGGATAAACTGTCAGCTCCACTCCCAGGGTGTGTTTGCTACTGGGTTCTGTTAAAGGAGTTCCCATAGGTGGAGTTCCTGGGAATGGGGCTTAGGTTTAGTGAGGTTCCAGGTGCTTTATTGCATGGCAAATTGTCTGGTGATGTTGAATCAACAATGCATCTTTAGAGCCCAGTAGAAGCCAATCTATGATGGGAGGCTGTACCCCAAGAACCTCCCCAGGGTTCCACTTGTGGGATGGGGAGCTTATCCTTGGCCATTTCTGTTGCTTTTGGATACTGCCCTTTCTGGCCTCCTGGGTTCAATCTCTGGCTGCACACTCAGTGCTGAGTGCCAATCTGGGTGCCAAAGTGGTGGGCCAGGCAGTGGGAATTTTAATATTTAGTTAAAATATTATGGAGAACAATCAGCAATACTTCATTGATTTTTGTTGTTGTTGTTGTTGTCACACACACCACAATATCTGTAATCAAGTATTTAGCATACTTGGTAATATTTCAGATCATTTTTAACAAGTGATTAAGTAGGTTAATGCTCTTAAAATGGGAGCCATTTAATACTATTTTAGAAAAAACCACTGAGTTAATTGCTTTTAATGAGAATGATAGAGAAGCTGATAATAGTAAATTATGGAAACAAAAGACTAAAATAAGGAATAATTATTTATCTTTTTTCATTTTAATTAATTGAACTATACTTCTTTTATTGGAGCCCTGTGTGTAGAGGAAACTTTGAAGTGACAATCTCAAATTTGTAGAGCATTAAAACTTAGATTTATGAATAATTTTATCAACCAAAAATTACTTAAAATTGGCTTGCCATTTTATATAGTGTTTACTATACTATTTACTATCTTTTCTATCATTTTATATTTTTAAAAAACTGCTGGCATTTTTTGAAATCATGAAATTTAAATCATTCAACAGAAAAACATGGATTTCAAAAATTAGCCAATAAAGCTCTGGTTATTAATAATGGATAATGAGAACTTTTTACTTAAAGAATCAGCTTTGCAAATAAGAGACATTACAATTATTATTTTATAATGGTTTCCCTCAACTTTACTTTCTTTTTAACTACTAAAAATAAAATCAGTAAAATATGAAGCCAATTGTACAGAGATGATAGTATTAAAACCTGTTTACAATATATTTGATCATTTTTATAAAATATGCCTGGTTTATACTGGTATTGTTTCTGTTTGCAGTTATTTGTATTTATTGCTACTTAATTTTTTCATTCAGGTTATTTCACAGTTGAGGATCTTGGGCAGATCAGTAACAGCTGGTTGCAAATTTGATAGAGAAATCTGGTCTAATGAACTTTCTCCTGTACTCAATCTATGGAAGAAACTAAACCAGGTTAGTAATGGAATATTCTTCTGACTACTTTTTCTTCTATTTTTCTCCATATCCTTTTTCCCAGCTTCCTAAACCAGTACACTCCTCTTTTGCCATGTAATGTAAGGAATCACATTTCACATATTCATAACTATCAAGTGATGCCCTTGATTTTTCTTCATATCAATTCACATTCAAAGTAATAGTATTTAGTCCCTCTTTTGTAACCAAATTCACACAGATATTCAACTCTGTCCTTTAACAATTCATTTCCTGTGTTGATATTTGGTAATATTCATTTTATCAGCACTTGGCTTCTTTTTACAGTTTCTAAGCCCAGTTCCCAACTTAAAAAAAAAAAAAAACTAACTGAATTTTCTGATTTTCACGGTTTATGTAATACTTGAAATGCATAAACATATACATCTACATATAATAGAAAATATGTATACACATTATATAATGTGGCTATTTTTCTGAGAATAATATATTATTTTCAGTCTCCAGGTAAAGAATAAGAAGGTATTTGAATGATGTAAATAATTGTATGCTTCTTTTTAAATAGCAAACCAATGGTAAAATTATTCTAATTATTTCAAAGACCTAATGTTACATGTTAGAGATCTAATATACACTAAATAGGTATCTGCTGGAAATTTTTCTTCTCTCTGAAATATAAGTAAACTTGTTTATTCTAATTTTCAGAGTTTGGATGAGATTGAAGACTCCTTCATAGTTCTGTTGCCTTACTTTCTTTTAATTTTTTTCTATTTCCATACCTGAATATGCCCTGGCCTTGTTTTTAACCCCATAGTAGATCTAACCTTGAAAAACAATTTGTATATCTATTTTTCACAAGAATACAGTAATGAGACTTTGCAATAGCCCAAGTTAGTGTGTGATTTTTTTTTTTACTACGTCACTCCCCTTTGAACTCTATTCTTTGAAACTGTGGCTCTTCTGTTGTGAGTAGACCAAATACATTTGTGAGTTTTCATCATGTTATAATTTATTGGATAATAATAAATTCACAGGATACATCAATTTCAGTGGTGGCAGTTCACAGAATACTCACAGGTTATTTGATAGTCATAATCTAGGCAATCACAAGTTCTTTTGTTCCATTTAGCATTTCTAATATCTGTAACACTCAAATCACATGTCAAAGTTCATACATAGAAACAGAGAGGGAGGGTTAAAAAAGGTAAAGGGTTAAGACAGCTGTAGAGTTATAGAGCCAAGGCACTGATGGAGAGATGAATACAGAATCAGAGTCACTGTAGGAGGTCAGGTAAGGATTTTAAGGGACCAGTCCTGCAGTTGTCAAAACAAAGGGTGTAGACAGTCAGATGGCAGATTCAGTTTGTGTCCAAGTACTCCTTGATTGAGCTTGATAAGTTAGCATGTGTAAGTTATTTGTCAGTCTGTGCCTTATGGTTGTGCTGGGCAGATGGTGGTTGTTTACTTGTACAAACAAAGTATGGAGTCATTCTACCTTCGCACTTATACTCAGAATGAAGTAGCTCACTGCAAACTACTGCTTTACAAAATGGAGTAACTCGGGTTTAGGTACAGCGTGAAAACTGCCATTCTATACATCATGGAGTAACTCTGAGCAAGGCACAGCCTGCTTTCCAGAACTTCCTAAAGTATCCATTGTATGAAGTTTTGTGGGATGTGTAGTTCAGTTTTCCTTGCCCTACCTGGCTCTTTTTATCTGATTTTATTGCTGTCCCACCTCTAGCCCACTGTTATCACACACATATACCACCTTTGTAATTCTGAGAATTTTTTTTACACAAAGAGGACCATGAGTAGGATTTCAAATGTAAATTATTTGCCTTCTAAAACACAGCCCAAGAATAGAAACTCAAATTACTTCTCTGCCTTTCCACAAACCCTCATTTTGAATGTAGATAATAACCTATTATTCATCCTGTGATGTTTGATTTATGCCAGGGCATACCCTCTAGTCCTACATACAGAGGAAAAAGGATGGAGTACAATATAAAAAAACACTGTGGTAAACGCGTGGGCAGAAGCACAGATTATAGTGTGTATTGCTGAAAGATTTTACTTTAGGGGAAACACCATGGGAGAGGTCAGTACACTTTCCACATGAGTAGTTATTCTCAAGAGGTAGGCACTTGGGAAGGAAACCAGGAATCGCAAGCTAAAACAAAGTATTGAAGGGAAGGATAAAAAGTAAATTTTGGAGTAATTTTCTGGCCCCATTGATGTTTAACTACTTTGGCTTTTATTGTTTCTACTGAACTAGACAGGTGTTCTTTGATTAAATCTGGGAGCCACAACTTTTCAGTTCATCCTCCACATTTTTCTTAATTTTCTTTCTGGATCATATTTCTAATGCATCTTTCTGAAAGCTCATTTGATTACTTAAGAATATAATGAAGTGTCAAATAGTTAGCATGAGCATTTGTGGTCTCATCCCAGTCGGGCTGGCTGTCTTCTTTTGGTCCTCTTCATACCATATGTCCAATTTTTTTTCATATTTAATCTATTTATTTGTTCTATGTAGGCTTACATGATAACAGAGTACAATTTGATTCATTGTACATAGATAGAGGATAACATATCAATTCTCTAGTTGTAAGTTGTATAGAATCACAACATATATGCAGTCATACATAAAATTAGGGCTATGATGATCATCATATTCCACCACCTTTACTGTCCCCGTGCCCCCTCCCCCCTTACACCCCTGTGAACAGAGTTATGGATCAGCATCCACTTATCAACAAGTACATCTGGCATTTGTTTTCTGAGATTGGCTTACTTCACTTAGCATGATATTCTCCAACTCCATCCATTTACCTGCAAATGCCATAATTTTATTCTCTCTTATTGCTGACTAATATTCCATTGTGTATATATACCACAGTTTCTTTATCCATTTTTCTGTTGAAGGGCATCTAGGCTGGTTCCACAGTTTAGCTATTGTGAATTGAGCTGCTATAAACATTGAAGTGGCTGCAGGCTCAAATGGTGATTCCATTCCAAGTTTTCTAAGGAATCTCCATACTGGTTTCCAGATTGGTTGTACCAATTTGCAGCTCCACCAGCAATGTATGAGCATGCCTTTTCCCCCACAACCTCGCCAACACTTATTGTTGTTTGTATTCTTGATAATTGCCATTCTGACTGGCGTGAGATGAAATCTTAGGGTAGTTTTGATTTGCATTTCTCTGATTGCTAGAGATGTTGAACATTTTTTCATATGTCTGTTGATGGATTGTATATCTTCTTCTGTGAAATTTGTGTTCAGCTCTTTGGCCCATTTATTGATTGGGTTGTTAATTTTTTTGGTGTTAAGCTTTTTGAGTTCTTTATATATTCTGGAGATGAGTGCTCTATCAGATATGTGTGTGGCAAAGATTTGTTCCCAGAATGTCGGCTCTCTGTTCACTTCATTGATTATTTCTTTTGCTGAGAAGAAGCTTTTTAGTTTGAATCCATCCCATTTGTTGATTTTGATTTTACTTCTTGTGCTATAGGAATCTTGTTAAGGGAGTACGGTCCTAATCCGACATGATGAAGATTTGGGCCTATTTTTTCTATTAGGCGTTGGGTCTCTGGTCTGATTCCCAGGTCCTTGATCCACTTTGAGTTGACTTTTGTGCATGGTGAGAGATAGGGGTTTAGTTTCATTTTGCTGCATGTGGATGTCCAGTTTTCCCAGCACCATTTGTTGAAGAGGCTATCTTTTCTCCAGTGTATGTGTTTGGCTCCTTTATCTAGTATAAGGCAACTATATGTAAGTGGGTTCGTCTCTGTGTCTTCTATTCTATACCATTGGTCTACATGTCTATTTTGGTGCCAGTACCATGCTGTTTTTGTTACTATAGCTTTGTATTATAATCTGAGTTCTGGTATTGTGATGCCTCCTGCTTCACTCTTCTTGCTAAGGATTGCTTTGGCTATTCTGGGTCTCTTATTCTTCCAAATGAATTTCATGATTGCCTTTTCTATTTCTATAAGGAATGACGTTGGGATTTTAATTGGGATTGCATTGAATCTATATAGTGCTTTGGATAGTATGGCCATTTTGACAATACTGATTCTGCGTATCCAGGAGCATGGGAGATTATTCCATCTTCTAAGGTCTTCTTCAATTTCTTTCTTCAGTGTCTTGTAGTTTGCATTGTAGAGATCTTTCACCTCTTTTGTTAAATTGATTCCCAAGTGTTTTATTTTTTTTTTGAGGCTATTGTGAATGGGATAATTTTCCTAATTTCTCTTTCAGAGGGTTTGTCACTGATGTATAGAAATGCAATTGATTTATGGGTATTGACTTTATATCCTGCTACTTTGCTGAAATCATTTATTAATTCTAAAAGTTTTCTGGTAGAATTTTTTGGATCCTCTAAGTATAGAATCATGTCGTCTGCAAATAATGATAGTTTGAGTTCTTCACTTCTGATTCGTATACCTTTAATTTCTTTCATCTGTCTAATTGCTCTGGCTAGTGTTTCAAGGACTATGTGGTGAGAGAGGGCATCCCTGTCTAGTTCCCGTTTTCAGAGGGAATGACTCCAATTTTTCTCCATTTAGGATGATGTTGGCCTTGGGTTTAGCATAGATAGCTTTTACAAACTTGAGGTATGTTCCTACTATCCCAAGTTTTTCTAGTGTTTTGAGCATAAAAGGGTGTTGTATTTTGTCAAATGCCTTCTCTGCATTGATTGACAAAATCATGATTCTTATCTGTAAGTCTATTGGTGTGATGTATTATGTTAATTGATTTCTGTATGTTGAACCAACCTTGCATCCCTGGGATGAACCCCATTTGATCATGGTGCACTATTTTTTTTTTTTTGATATGTTTTTGTATGTGATTTGCCAGAATTTTATTGAGAATTTTTGCATCTATGTTCATCAGGGATATTGGTCTGAAGCTTTTTTTCTTTGATGTGTCTCTGTCTGGTTTTGGAATCAGGGTGATACTTGCCTCATAGAATGAGTTTGGA
>PVHX01031955.1:0-14404 GCA_004024805.1 Geosciurus inauris | reverse complement strand
ATTCAGGGCCATCTTGGAGGTGACTGCCACAGTGACAAACTAATTTACCCAAAAGCACACATAGGAAGAGTTAGAGGTGGGCTTTGAATTTGGGCAGTTCCTAGGTCACAGTCAATGTTGGCTGGTAGGAATGGGGACAGGTGGGTGCTCCCAGGTCTCCCTATCCTGTAGGTATTTATATTTGAGATCCTGCTTCTTTTTTTTTTTTTTGGTACTGGGGACTGAACTCAGGGGCACTCAACCACTGAGCCACATCCCCAGCCCTATTTTGTGTTTTTATGTAGAGACAGGGTCTCACTGATTTGCTTAGTGCCTCGCTGTTGCTGAGGCTGGCTTTGAACTCACGATTCTCCTGTCTCAGCCTCCCTAAGTGCTGGGATTACAGGTGTGAGCCACCGCGCCTGGCTGAGATCCCACTTCTTATTCCAACAATCTGGTGGTGAGACACTATCTGATGTGTCAGACAGACACTTTATCAGAGCAACATAGTTGACACGTTCATAAAATATTGTGCAAGGTGTCACGTGATGGTGGACTTGCTGTGTTATAGGGAAACTGGACTCTGGGTCTAGCTTAGCTGTGGACTTACTGTGGTACCTTGAAGTTCCAGTCCCTGTGGAAGCCTTTGTTTTCCCATCTGTACACTGGGATGTTTCCGTTCCATAGAATCTGAGGTCTTTTGGGATTCCGTGGATAGAGTTGTTCACTGGGAATGCTGTGAGGAGGGTGTTCCTTCTTTACTTACCGTGGCTCTTTTGACCTTCGCCTAAGTGGAGTGGATCCCTCAGGTGCAAGGGACACTCTTCTGGACCCAGGCCAGACCAGGCCAGGCTGTGCAGTCCTGCTTCACCCGCAGCTGGCTGGCACCATTGTTCCCCCATAAAGCCGGGCCCCTTTCCAGCTGTTGCTGCCCTCGGGTCAGAGGAAAGGCTCAAAGGACTCAGTTGTGTGGCCTCCCTCCTCCCCCAGGGCAGGCCTGGGTTACCCAACAGGCTGACTCAGCCCATGCAGGGGAACAAAGAAGATGAGAGATAGTTTAGGGAAAGAATTTGACATTTACCATCCCCCTCCCATAAAACTTCAAAACAGTCATCATGGGGAAAATCCTAATTCTATAGTGTAGTCTCATTTTTAAAAGTTAGGGTGAGGGCACTGTATCTGATTTCAGTGCTGAGGGACCTGTTATCTTATTTTTCTATGGTGTATATTGTTTGCCTCTGAATATTTTTGAAATCGAAATGCACAATTGACAAGTCATAAACTAATTTCAGCATTTAAAAATTATATTGTATGGGCTGGGGTTGTGGCTCAGTGGTAGAGCGCTTGCCTAGCACGTGTGAGGCACTGGGTTCGATTCTCAGCACCACATACAATAAATAAATAAAAATAAAGGTTCAGCCGGGCGTGGTGGCTCACGCTTGTAATCCCAGCACTTTGGGAGACTGAGACAGGAGGATCGCGAGTTCAAAGCCAGCCTCAGCAACAGCGAGGTGCTAAGCAGCTCAGTGAGACCCTGTCTCTACATAAAACACAAAATAGGGCTGAGGATATGGCTCAGTGGTTGAGTGCCCCTGAGTTCAATCCCTGGTACCAAAAAACATAAAAAATAAAAATAAAGGTTCATCCATAACTATAAAAAAATTATATTGTGTCATATAACATAAGGGTGCATATTACAAGGTTATATCTTGATTTTTTTTTGGCTTATAAACAACTAAAATTTATCTCTTACAGTTCAGGAAGCTGGCAAGTCCAGGATCAAGGCACCAGTAGGTTCAGCATCTATCAAGGACCAGGTCTTTGTTCCTAGGCAGCCTTCTTATGGCAAGAGGATGAGGGTCCTCTGGAGCCTCTTGCAAAGACACTAATCCCATCTGTGATCTAATCACCTATCAAAGGCATCACCTCCTAATACCATCACTTTGGGGGGCAGGATTTCAGTTGTATCTTAAATTTGATGAAATATGGCACTAAGACCATCTCCTTACGGCTTGGGCCTACAAGGGGTCCCCCTCCTGGGCTGGGATTGTGGCTCAGCGGTAGAGCGCTTGCCTCGCATGCGTGAGGCCCTGGGTTCGATCCTCAGCACCACATACAAAGCAATAAAATAAAACTACATTGTGTCCATCTACAACTAAAAAATATTAAAAAAAAAAAAAGAGGTCCACCTCCTATATAAACTCCTTTCCACCACCCACCCCTTTGTCTTTATCCTGGAGTCATTGTCTTAACTCTGTCTCCAATTTTTTTTTTTTTTTTTACCAGGGATGGAACCCAGGGATACTTAACCACTGAGCCACATCCCCAGCCCTTTTTATTTGTTATTTTGAGACAGGGTCCACCAAATTGTTTAGGGCCTTACTGAGTTGCTGAGGCTGGCTTTGAACTCATGATCCTCCTATCTCAGCCTCCCAAGTGCTGGGATTACAGACATGTGCCACCAAGCCCAGCTTGTCTTCAACTTTTTAAAGCTTCCCCTCAGCATAAGATCCCACAGCAACTTTGAGGGTGAGGCTTATCCCACCCCACACTCATGACCAAGATGGAGAGATTATTTGATACCATGAAAAGGCACAGGAGAATAAAGAGAATTTAATTGCAATGGTGAGTAGCAGGGACTGTTGCACATGTTTGATGTGTGTTAACTCAGTCCTTAACAATCATTTATCAGGTTGCTTCCAGTAAATCTCACATTTTACAAATGGAGAAAATTTCAGAGAGGCAATAACAACCAAGCAAAATTCTTCTTTTGCCCCTTTAGCCAATCCTTGTCCCAGAGGAAATGTCATAAGTTGCTTATGCTGCCAGCAAAACCTTTTTTTTATGCACTTTTGGTGTAAACATGAAGAAAAATATCATTTGCCTTCCAAGGGGGCTCATGTTGTTCTGTAACTAGCTTTTCCTACTTATCCACATGACTTAAGCATTTCTTTTCTATATAAGTATACATAGAAAAACCAGCTCTTTTAAACTGCCAGCCAATACTCCATAGAGTGTATTGTGAAAATACACCCATGTGCCCATGAGGTTCCAGGCCCTGTCTTATATGCTTCTCATACATGTCTCATTTCAAGCAGTCTGAGGTCAGTAGTCATTTTTCCATTTTAAAGATAAAAAAGTGAGCAGGGCACAGTGGCTCATGCCTGTAATCCCAGAAGCTCAGAAGGCTGAGGCAGGAAGATTGAGAGTTCAAAGCCAACCTCAGAAACTTAGCAAGGCTCTAAGCAACTCAGCGAGACTCTGTCTCTAAATAAAAAATAAACAGGGCTGAGGATGTTGCTCAGTGGTTAAGCACCTCTGGGTTTAATCCCTGGTACCAAAAATAAAATAAAGGTGAAGAAAGTAAGACATGGACAGGTTAAATCCAGTCATGCATCAAATAATGATTTTTTTTTTGGAGGGGGGCTACTGGGGATTGAACTCAGGGGCACTCTACCACTGTGCACATCCCCAGCCCTATTTTGTATTTTATTTAGAGACAGGGTCTCACTGAGTGCTTAGTGTTCATTTTTGCTGAGGCTGGCTTTGAACTCGGGATCCTCCTGCCTCAGTCTCCCAAAGCACTTGGATTACAGGCGTGCACCACCACACCCAGCTCAAATAACAATTTTTTGGTCAATGTTAAAAATGACAATGGTCAGCCGGGCGCGGTGGCTCACGCTTGTAATCCCAGTACTTTGGGAGGCTGAGAAAGGAGAATCGCGAGATCAAAGCCAGCCTCGGCAATGACGAGGCACTAAGCAACTCAGTAAGACCCTGTCTCTACATAAAACACAAAATAGGGCTGGGGATGTGGCTCAGTGGTCGAGTGCCCCTGAGTTCAATCCCCAGTACCAAAAAAAAAAAAAAAAAAAAAAAAAGACAATGGTCAGCCAGAAGCGGTGGCGCATGCCTATAATCCCAGCGGCTAGAGAGGCTGATACAGGAGGATCACCTAAGCAACTCAGTGGGACCCTATCTCTAAACAAAACACAAAATAGGGCTGGGGATGTGGCTCAGTGGTCAAGAGCCCCTACATTCAATCCCTAGTACCAAAAAAAAAAAAAAAAAAAAAATGACAGTGGTCCCATAAGATTTTACTGGAGATGAAAAATTCTTGCCACTTAGTGGATGTTGTAGCCCTTATACTGTTGTAATGCAATATATTGTCATGGTGATTCTGGTCTGAATAAACCTACTGTGCTACCAGTCAAGTAAAAGTATACATATACAATGCTGTACAGTACATAATACTTGATAATGATGACAAATGACTATGTCACTGGTTTGCATATTATTATTATTATTTTTTAAATATTTTTTTAGTTGTAGATGGACACAATGTCTTTATTTTATTGCTTTGTATGTGGTGCTGAGGATCGAACCCAGGGCCTCACGCATGCGAGGCAAGCGCTCTACAGCTGAGCTACAATCCCAGCCCTGGTTTGCATATTATTGACTATATTTTTTCTTTTCTTTTTGGTATCAAGAATTGAACTCAGGGGGCTGAGATTGTGGCTCAGTGGCAGAGCGCTTGCCTCCCACGTGTGAGGCACTGGGTTCAATCCTCAGCACCACAAAAAAATAAGTAAACAAAATAAAGATACTGTATCCATGTATAACTAAAAAATATTAAAAAAAAAAAAAAAGAATTGAACTCAGCTGGCGCATGCCTGTAATCTCAGCACTTTGGGAGTCTGAGACAGGAGAATTGTGAGTTCAAAGCCAGCCTCAGCAATGGAGAGGCACTAAACAACTCAGTGAGACCCTGTCTCTACATAAAACACAAAATAGGGCTGAGGATGTGGCTCAATGGTCGAGTACCCCTGAGTTCAGTCCTCGGTACCAAAAAAAAAAAAAAAAAAAGAATTGAACTCAGTGGTGCTTTACTACTGAGCCACATCCCCTATCCTTTTTTATTTTTTATTTTAAACAGGATCTCATGGAGTTGCATAGGGTCTTGCTCTTTCTGAGGTTGGCCTTGAACTTGTGATCCTCCTACCTCAGCCTCCTGAGCCACTGGGATTAGAGGCATGTACCACTGTACCCAGTTGGTTTTTTTTAAAATGAGTATTTCATGTGTAGCCCAAGTTGGCCTTGTCAAACTCAGATCTTCCCATGTCATAAGAATTACAGGTGTGCTCCACCTCACCCAGCTACCAATGTCTTGATTGCATCAAAAGGCCACATCGAGTGATTGACCTATGCCACCTCGGTTTACATAAGTACCCTATAATGTTTGCACAACGACAAAATTGCCTAATGATGCATTTCTCAGGACGTATCCCTGTCCTTGAGTGATGCATGACTGAATGTTAAATGAGTGAGTGAAGCAGTATAGGAATTGAGAGTCCACATTTTGACCAGTCTTCTAAGTGTCTTCCTAAACAAGAGTTTAATTCATCGCACTGTTGAAGGATCTATAGGTTTCCAGTTTTCCCCATTGGAAATGATGCTAAAGTGGACCTCCTTGTACATGCAACTTTGTATCTACATGGATACATTTCCTAGGGTGGGTTGTGATGGTGAGTTCAACTTCTGAGGCCATTATTTTTTTTTCCATTACATTTTTTTTCATAGTGATACTGCTTAACCTCTATCCAAAAAGGCATTTTTCATTTACCCTTCTACCAACTGAAGATCCTGGGACCTCACCAAAAAGCACAGTATTTGGAAACACCTATGTTTGTGTCCTACCATTTCAACGTGTTTTTGTTTTGTTTTGTTCTGGGTACTGGGAATTGAACCTAGGGGTGCTTCACCACTGAGTCATATTCCTAGTTCTTTTTTATTTTTTATGTTGAGACAAGGTCTCACTAAGTTGCTGAGGCTGGACTTGAACCTTTGATTCTCCGGCCTCAGTCTCCTAAATCATTGGGATTACAGGCATGCTCCACTATGCCGTTCTACATGACTTTGGACAAGTGACTTTTCCTTCTTGGAGACTTGATTCCCTCCTTTGTTAATAATAATAATAATAATAATAATAATAATAATATGATGATGATGATGATGATGATGATGATGATGATAGCGTTGGGGGTGTAGCTCAGTAGCCGGTGCGTTCTCCAGAACCAGGAAGAAAAATAATAAAGGCTAATAATCCCAAACTCATAGGGAATCAAAGATGAGAGGGAATGTCATTCATGCACTGGGCACTCAGATAGTGCTTCATAAACAGTGCTCAATAAATGATGCCCAATAGGTTTTTTTTGTTGTTGTTGTTTTGTTTTTTTGGTCCTGGAGATTGAACTTGAACTCAGGCACTCAACCACGGAGCCACATCCCCAGCCCTATTTTGTGTTTTATGTAGAGACAGGGTCTCACTGTGTTGATCAGCACCTTGCCATCACTGAGGCTGGCTTTGAACTTGTGATTCTCCTGTCTCAGCCTCCCTAAGTGCTGGGATTACAGGCTTGCACCACTGCACTCGGCTCCCAATAGGTTTTATTATGAAACATTAAACATGAACATTCCTGGCACATCGTTCCTGAGAAGACAACTCCATGATGTCTATAGAACCACATGCTCCATGAGGCACAAACACGAAGAAAAGGCTAAGAATGTAGTGGCACTCCCTCTTCCACAGAATATCTTAATTAAGTTTCTCCAGAAATCTTCACCATAATTGATCTTAGGACTATCAGCAAAAGAGTCTCTACAAAAGAGTTCAATGTAATTAAACTTCCTATTTCCTGTTGCTCTATCTTATTTGGCTACCAGCCTGAAAGAGATCAGCATTCCAGGTGCTGAACGCCCCCCCTTTACTAGTTTTTCTCAAGCATTTATGGACTATCTAATGTAGTTACAATATAATAGGTTATAGAAGTGTGTTTGCAAATGCAAAGTGTAGTAGAAAAGACAGGTCCTTAACAAGGCCTCTGACCTTGAGCTGGAGCTTCACAGAAATGTTTACATTTCAAAGATAAGCAAAGATGTTACAAATTGGGCCCCAGGATAACAACTGGCAGGAGGAGGAAAGAATGGGGAGAAGAAGCTCTCCTCTTCTCAGGTGCTGTCCTTGAAGTGTTAACTTGCCCAGAACAGTGAAAGAAAAAGCTGGTTTCCTGTGTACTTCGGCAGACTGTGAACTTCTGAGCTCCTCCCCTTACACGCTGTGTATAAAATTCTGAAACTGCCTGAACTTGGGGTTCAGGAGGATTAATTGATTACAGCAAAAGCCTTACCCTCTGAACTGACTGCAGTCAAATAAAACTGCACCAAGCAACTCAGTGAGACCTTGCCTCTAAATAAAATACAAGATAGGACTGGAATTGTGGCTCAGTGGTCGAGTGAGCCTCCCAAAGTGCTGGGATTACAGGCGTGCACCACCTTGCCCGGCTGAGAAGGCCCCTTTCTTCTGTCTCTGGATATTGAAGTAAAGCTGTGACATCTGAGCCTGGTGTAACCATTTTTTGAACATGCGGGGGAGCCAGTTTGATGACAGAGCCGATACCTGAGGATTGCAGAATGGAGAGAAAGGAAGAACTGGGGACATTGATGAAGTTACCCAGCTGCGAATGAATTACTGTACCCTGGAGCCCACCTACCTCCAGGTTCTTCTAAACATGTGATAGCATCCCTCACTTGTTAATAGAAAGTTCCATGGTCCATTTTCAGAATATAGTATTTAGTCTTAATTCGGATGTAAGATCCAATTGTAGCCATTTTAACTAGCCCTTGCCTTTGCCCACTGTATTAGCTTATACAGTTAACCAATCACATAAATTGTAACCCCGAGCTTCTCCAATTAGAGCAAGGGGAAGTGCTGCCTTAGGGATAAAAACAGGTGGACTCCCACCCACGTGTGCTTGCTTGCCAGACGTTTTTGGGTAGTGCATCCTTCTGCAGAAGTAAAGTTTGCCTTGCCACCTACTTCCGATCGCATGTTTGATTCCTTGTGGCATCCTGGTGTTTCTAACAGTTTGAAGTTATTTGTAGCTAAATTCCTGATCAGTGACAGCAGGATGATAAGGTCCAGGATGTGGCCAGCGAGTGGGGGAGCTGAAATGAAGTGCAGGTGAAGGGCGTCCATAAGCAGGAGCACAAGGGGTCTGGAGGTCGAGGTGGAAGATGGGCAGACCAATCATCCAAGAAGGCGGCAGGGCTTGGAAGGGAGAGGAGTGTGGGGCAGGAACCGGAATCTACAATGAATGAAGAGGAGGACAGAAACGCAAAGCAGTGGAGGGGAATGTGATTGAATAGCATGAACTCAAAAGAGCTGTCTTATTGATGTGGAGTGGAAGAATGTATCAATCAGGATCATCTTCATTGTAAGGAACAAAAAATAATTCGGCCATGTAAGTATCCCGTTTCATGAAGAGCCTGTTCAAGTCTTCAGTCTATTTGTCCTTTATTATTATTTGTGTGTCTGTGGTTTTTACTGGGGATCAAACCCAGGATCTCATACATGCCAGGCAAGGGCTGTACCACAGAGCTAAACACTCAGACCCATTATTATTTTTTTTTCCAGTATTGAACCCAGGGCCCCATTAGTGCTAGACAAGTGCTCTCCCACTGAGCTAGATCTCTAATTCTTTCTATTTTTTTTTTAATTCTTTCTATTTTTTGCCACTATGCCCTGCTCAGCATCTACTTTTTTTTTTTTTTCGTACTGGGGATTGAACTCAGAGGCACTCGACCATTGAGCCACAATCCCAGCCCTATTGTGTATTTTATTTAGGGACAGGTCTCACTGAGTTGCTTAGCGCCCAGCATTTTGGTGAGTCTGGCTTTGAACTCGGGATCCTCTTGCCTCAGCCTCTCGAGCCGCTGGAATTTACAGGTGTGCACCACTGCGCACAGCTCAGCATCTACTTTTTAGGGAGATTAAAGAGTTTAGAATTGCAGAGAGCTTAGGAAGCACTCAGTAAATGGTAATTAGTATTATTATACTATCCTTTTATCTCGTGTGGCTACCAGCATCCAGAACAGATGGTTCCCTGGTCAAAGAACACTCATCAGCAAGGTCCACCGAACTTCCTGGAGCCTTGGCTAGTTCTCCAGTGGGAGGGAGCTGTAAACTGCATTTCACTTGTCTCCCAGGGGAGCTGGGAGGTTTGTAGATCAGCCATCGAAATGCCACCCCTTAGGAGGGATTTGGTCTGCCAAGGGCCAAAGCCAAAGTTGGGAGTAGGGTGCCCTCGCCTGGCAGAGTGGGGTAAAAGCGACTCTAGCCTGACAAAAGGTGACCTGGGAACTCTAGGGTGCTAAGAAGATGGGGTGCTATCAGGCCAAGGGAGACAGGTAGAGAGGCAAAGGGGCAGCAGGCTGGGGAGGGGCCTCTTGCAGCTCCCCAGATTGGCACCCCTGCCTCCCTTTTTGTCTGCTGAGCTCTTCCTTCAGAGATTGTTGGACGTCCCCTACACCACCACACCCTCTTCAAACTGGCCCAGGTCTCCTGTTACAACCTCTCAGAGCATTTGTGTGCGTTTTGTATTCCTCTGTGGGGTCATCATCTGAGAAATGAGGGGGAGTGGCAGCATCCCCAGCCATTTCATTCCTAAGGTCGCTGCACCAGGTTCCAGCAAATGTTGAAATAAAAGAATTATGGAAACCCGGCAGGTTCTAGTGGGGAAGTGATCCCAGAGGCCATCTGGCTCCATCAGGGAAGGCTCCAGCCTTGGTCGGGACATTTGAGACTCGAATTCAGGAAATCCATTATCTCAAGGACATCTAGAACTGTGGGCTGAAGCCTAGAGTCCTGGGCAGACATCCAGGAACATTCATTTATTCCACAAATATTGTGTGCTTTTTGTGTACCAGATACTGAGTTGGATATTGGGGATACAGCAGGTAGCCAAACCAGACACATTCCTGAACCTCTTGGAAGAAGTGGGACAGACATAACCAGACAATTTCGATATAATGAAATTATACCTCATACAACTCGTGTGCATATTCAAGCATTTGCCCTTTTTGCAGGTGGAAACAGAACACGCGGCTAGTGGGGAGCCGTCTCCTATTGGATGAGCCTGGAGAACTCCTCCTACCGGAGAGGTGTGTCGGGGGTGGGCGCGGGCGGCTCCTGGGACTCCGACTGCCACCTCTTAACCTACAGCACCGTGGTCGGGGATCAGAAGGGCTCGGGGGAGGGGAGTCTAGTTCCAAGATCTACCCGCCTACTGGTGCAACCAGGAAGACCCAGGGGGCGTTTAAATGTCCAAGAGGGCAACGAGGGAGGGGTGTGGGCGGAGCGGGGAGGAGACACGGGATAGGGGTGGGGCAGCTGGGAGTCAGTCCAGAGCTTCACAGTCCCGCCGCGTAGTCAGCAGCCCGCGTCCTCCACACCTGGACCCCAGGCCTCCACCTGCTAGCCACCCAATAGTGCGCGGTGAGAGGCTGGATCGCGGGAGGTTGAGCTCGGTGATGCAGTGGAGGCCGCCCACGGGCCCGGCGGCCAATGGCCGGGCTCCTGCCTTCTCCGCCCCTGGGCGCGGGCGTGTGCAAAAGCAAACACCGAAAGGGCAGGTGCAAAGGGCGAGACCAGCGCCCCCGACCTATCTCTGCTCACGGTTTCCAGGGCTCGATGCCGGCCCACAGGCGTCACTGGAGCCGGACTGGGAGAAGAGTCGTCTGACAGTTATTTGTTCAAGTGCCTTCAGCGAAGTGGATTCTCGCCTCTCCCCACAGGAAGCATTGTTATATATATATATATGTATCTGTTTATGTATGCAAATATGTATATTTGCACACATAAACAAATACCTGTTTGTGTGTTCTTTTTTTAAATTGTACACAAATAATAGCATACTGAGCATACTGTTCTAAAGGTAGCTCTTATTCCCTTCTTCCTGTACTATTATATTTTGAAACTGTTTTATATTAATAAACATCTTTTAAAAGTTTGCATCAATATTCCAGGGTGTAGACTGTCCCATTAATTATTTAACAAGTCTTCTACTTTCTACAGAAGACTTCTAATGAAGACATTTAGACTGTTTCCTTTTTTTTTTTTTTTTTTTTTTGGCACTGTGTATTGAATCCCGGGGCGCTGAACCCACTAAGTTACACCCCCAGCCCTTCTATATTTTATTTCAAGACAGAGTCTCACTCAGTTGCTTAGGGCTTTGCTAAATTGCTGAGGCTGGCCTTGAACTTGTGATCCTCCCGCTTCAGACTCCCAAACTGCCAGGATTACAGGCTGGCGCCACCGCCAAGCCTGTTTCCAATCTTTGGTTTTTAACATCATTTCACTCTTGTGTGTGCGTGTAACTCTGGGATAAATTCCTTAAAGTGGAACTGCTTAGTCAAAGGGTATGTGAGTTTGTAATCTTGTTAGCTATTACCAGAGTATTGTTTATGAGTTTTCCAGATGCAATGTATAAGAGGGGCCTGTTTCCCCACAGCCTGGTCAACAGAGTGTACAATCACACTTTTTAATTCTTATCCACTTAACAGTAAATTTTAAAAGAAAATAGATTATTCCCTTTCCTAAACCACAAGGGGAACCTGAACTTCCAGCCTCATGTTTCAGTCATTGTTTCCTTTTCATTATTTAATGATAAAAGGGTCAAACAAACAAGAAGTAATAGAATCCTAAATGTGTATGCACAAAACAAGAGAATTACAAAATATGTGAAGCCGGGCGTGGTGGCTCACGCCTGTAATCCCAGCACTTAGGGAGGCTGAGGCAGGAGAATCGCGAGTTCAAAGCCAGCCTCAGCAAGGGCGAGGCGCTAAGCAACTCAGTGAGACCCTGTCTCTACATAAAACACAAAATAGGGCTGGGGATGTGGCTCAGTAGTCGAGCGCCCCTGAGTTCAGTCTCCAGTACCAAAAAAAAAAACAAAAACAAAATATGTGAAGCAAAAGCCAATAGATTGAAAGAAGAAATAAATTCACACTTATAGCTGGAGGCATCACCACCCCATCAATTGACAGAACAACCAGACAGAAAATCAACAAGTATGTGGAAGAACTCAGCAATACCATTGACCAACAGTATCAATTGCCTCTACCCAACAACGGAATACATATTTGTTTCAAGTGCTTGAAAAACGTATACCAAGATTGACCACATCCTAGGTCATAAAACAAATTCCAACAAATTGAAAAGAACTGAAATCATACAGAATGTGTTCTCTGACCACAACAGAATTGAACTAGAAATTAATAACAGAAAGATAATGGGAAAATCTCCCAACCCTTGGAAACTAAACAACACATTTCTGGTCTTTTGTTTTTTGTTTTGGGTACTGGGGATTGAACCCAGGGGTACTTTACCACTGAGCCACATCCCCAGCCCTTTTTATTTTTCATTTTGAGATAGGGTCTTGCTAAGTTGCTTAGGGCCTCACTAAATTGCTGAGGTTGGCCTCAAATTTATATCCTCCTACCTTGCTGGGATTACTACTGTGCCTGGCTAAACATGTTTCTAAAGTCTATACATCAAACAGGAAGTCTCAAGGGAAATTTAAAAATCCATTGAACTGAATTAATATAGAACCAAAAATTTTTAAAATTTGTGCTAAAGCAGTGCTGAGAGGGAAATTTGTAATACTAAATGCGTATATTGGAAATGAGCCAGGCATAGTGGCACACGCCTGTAATCCCTGCACTTTGGGAGGCTGCGACAGGAGAATCACCAGTTCAAAGCCAGCCTCAGCAACGGCGAGGCGCTAAGCAACTCGGTGAGACCCTGTCTCTACATAAAACACAAAATAGGGCTGGGGATGTGGCTCAGTGGTCGAGTGCCCCTGAGTTCAATCTCCAGTACCAAAAAAAAAAAAAGAAATGAAGAAAAGTTAGTGTGAGGCTTTAGCACAATGCTGCAGGGGCTGCCTATCAAGTCCAAGGCCCTGGGCTCAATCCCCAGCACCAAGAAAGGAAGAAGAGAAAGAGAAGAGGATCTGGTCTAATACCCAGGTGTAGATTAGACAAAGGGAAATAAAAAGAAGGAAGGGGGGATAAGAACAGGAAAGTCAGTGGAATGAATCTGACATAACTTTCCTGTGTACATACATGAATGTACCACAGTGAATCTCAACTTTGTGTACATCCACAAGACAGAGATCCTAATTAGAAGATATACTCCACGTTTGTATAAATGTCAAGATAGATTCTACTGTCATGTATAAATAAAAAGAACAAATTAAACCCCCCCCCCAAAAAAAGAAGAAAAGTCTCAAGTCAACAATATAAGCTCCCATCTCAAGTACACAGGAAAAGCAGAGCAGAATAAACCTGAAGCAAGCAGAAGGAAGGAAATAAGGAGCAGAAATTTATGAAGTTGAAAACAAAAACAATTGAGAAATTCATGGAAACAAAGAACTAGTTCTTTGAAAAGATCAATGCAATTGACAAATCACCAGGGAGATTTACACAATAAAAAGAGAAAAAGACACAAATAGCCAGTATCAGGAACAAAACAGAGATATCACCAGCCGACCTGCAGATATGAAAAGAATAATAAAGAGCTGAGCACAGTGGTCTACACTAGTAACCCTGGCGACTCTAGAGGCTGAGGCAGGAGGATCACAAGTTCAAGGCCACCCACAGCAACTCAGTGTGGCCCTAAGCAACTTAGACCTTGTCCCAAAATGAAAAAACTAAAAGGGCTGGACATGTAGTTCAGTGGTTAAGCACTTTGGGTTAAATCTTCAGAACAACAACAACAAAAGAACTCCTTGAAAAACCCAGACAATCATAACTCACCTAAGGTGAAATGGATGATTTGAGTAGTCCTGTAATGATTAAGGAAACAAACTTCATAATTTAAAACACTTCAAAAAAGAAATGTCCAGGCCCAGATAGTTTCACTGGAGAATTCTACCAAAGATTTAAAGAATTAATACAAGTTCTGTACAATCTCTTCTAAAAAACAGAACAAAAGAATTGTATATCCTAATCAAGTGAGGTTTATTTTAAGGATGCAATACACACACATACATATACATGCATACATACATCTAAATATACATACATATATATAAATATGTATGTAATTTTTTCTTTTTGGTACTGGGAATGGAATCCAGGGGTGTTCTATCTCTAAGCTACATTACCAGATCTTTCAATTTTTTTATTTTGAGACAGGGTCTCACTATGTTGCTGAGGATGGCCTTGAATTTGCAATCCTCCTGTGTCAACCTCCTGAGTCATTGGAATCATAGGCATGTGCCAATGTTCTCAGCTGGTTTAATGTGTTAAAATTAGTCAATGTAATTCATCATATTAACAGACTAAAGAAGAAAAGGCATATGATATTAATTGAGATCATAAAACAAGCATATGACAATTCAATACTTGTTTGTGATTAAAAAAAAAACAAACCACCAACCAGTTACTGGAAGGCCAAGGCAGGAGAATTTTGAGGCCAGTCTCAAAATTTTTAAAAAAGGCTAGGGATGTAACCCAGTGATAGAGTGCCCCTGGGTTCAATCCCCATTTCTGGAAAAAAAGAGTATCTATTTTTTTTTTTTTT
>PVHX01031954.1:0-14405 GCA_004024805.1 Geosciurus inauris | reverse complement strand
AATCTGACCAAATTTTCCTCCATATATATATGAATATAACACTGTGAATCTCAGCATTCTGTATATCCATGAGACATTAATTTTAAAAAATTATAAATAAATAGAAGAAAAATCAATAAACTAGAGGAAAGGAAACAGAGAGATGGAGGAGGGGAGTAAAAAGGGAAATACTGAGGACTAAATTGGAGAAAATAATATTACATTATTTCACAATTACATCAAAATGAACCTCAATATTATTTATAACTCTAATGAACTAATAAAAATTGT
Organism: Geosciurus inauris; assembly: GCA_004024805.1. Lineage (NCBI taxonomy): Eukaryota > Metazoa > Chordata > Mammalia > Rodentia > Sciuridae > Geosciurus > Geosciurus inauris. The sequence continues at coordinate 14,135 of PVHX01031954.1, read as the reverse complement.
TCATCAACATATACTATGAAGAATGTGAAAAGATAATTACAGAATGGAAGAAAATGTTTGCAAATTATACATCTGATAAAGGGTTCATATCCAGCATGTGTAAGAAACAGTTACAACACAACAACAACAAATCAAGCAATTCAATTCTGAAAAAGACAAAAGATTTGAATAGACATATTTTCATAAAAGATATGTATGTGGCTAATAAGCCCATGGAAACGTGTTCAACATGAGTAAACATTAGGGAAATGCAAATAAAAACCATAAAAAGATAATACTTAAACTCCATTAGCATAGTTAGTATAAAAAGAACATAACAAATTTTCATGAGAATGTGGGGAAATTGGACTCTTTGTGCATTGCTGTTGAGAATGTTAATTGAATAGTCACAGTGAAAAAAGAGTTTGGTGATTTCTCAAAAGTTAAACACAAAATTACATATGATCCATCAATTATCCACGTAGGTATATACCCCAAGAATTGACAGCAAGTATTTAAACAGATACTTGTACACCCGTGTTTATCATCCACAATACATAAAAGGCAGTAAACGACCCTGTAAGGTAAAAGAGCCCTCCCCATACCATTTGGGCCCCTCCCCTCTCTAAAGCCGAGGCAGTTCCCAGGCCATTTCCTGCTGGAGAGAACAAAGCCTGGCTGCTCAGTTTACTACATCAAAGAAGATCACTGCTGAACCACGAATGCTTATCTATCATGCCAGTTTTGAAGGGACCAATCCATACCCCACCACGTGTTCATAGTAGGCTTTATAAATTCCATGCCTTGTGTCCCCTTTGCCCTTCTCTCTCCTTCCTTCTCCTGGGTGCCCACCTGCACAGACCCCCACCATGAATAAAGATCTCTTGGCTATATGGAGCATGTTGCCTCTGGTTCAGAGCGGACCCCACATTTTTAATCTTTCAGACCCAATGTCTATCAACATAGGAATGGATAAACAAAATGTGGTATATTCATTTTGTTGAAAAAAAAAATTAACCTTAAAATGGAATGCAATTCTGGTACATTCCTCAATATGGATGAAACTTGAAGACAGTGTGCTAAGGGAAATAAACCAAACACAGAAGGACACATATTGTATGATCTCACTTACAGGAGGTACTTAGCATAGGCAAATGTATAGAGATAGAAAGAAGAAAAGAGGTTACCAGGAGATAGAGGGAATATAAAAATAGAGACCAATTGTTCAATGGGCATAGAGTTTCAGTTAGGGATTCTGAAAAGTCCTGGGGATGGAGAGAATGATTGTTGCACAGTATCATGAATATACTTAATGCCACTAAATTGTATATATGCTTAAAATAGTTTAAAAGGTTAAGTTTATGATGTGCTTAATTTACCACAACTTTAGAAAATGCAAAATAAAATTTTCTGAAAAGGGAAAAGGAATTAGTTAGAATTACATATCTTCCTTTTCTCTTAAAATCTTTGATCTTTGATCTTAAAACTATGTAATGTAAAATTTGAAACCTTAGAAATAATGATTTGTAAGTGAATATAATTCATTATATCCTGGAATTTGTGGATTTAGTCCCATTAATAAGTTGAAAATGAAAAATAGAAATAGTAAAATGTAAAACAACAATTCTGAAACTGCAGTACATGCATAATGTAATTGAACATGCACCTAAATGGATTATGAATGGTGAGAGCCAGGCGAGGATGTGTGTGAAAGACTAGAATGATCCATGCGGTACTGTATTAGAGTATGGGATCTCACTATGAACTGAGATTTAGCTTAATATCTGTGTATTTGTAGATACCTATGTACACATAGATTAGTATATACACATAGATTTCTTTGCTCTGATAGCTGAGAGAACCTAGAAGCAATGACAACTTAGCAGCAAGAAGCGCATTTAATGCCCAGAAGTGTGCTTCTAATACCTTTCTTCATAACAAGAATCAGATCTGCCTAAAGAAATAGCTGATTCTTTGGTTGTGCTGGAGTAGGAAATATGTCAGCTAAGTCCAGAGCATTTTGCATTTTGTAATGCAGAAAGTAAGAAAGGGCTTTGCTCTCTCTCTCTCCTCTTCTCTCCTCTGCTCCCCCAAGCCTCTCTCTTTCTAACACATGCGCGCACACACACACACACACACACACACACACACACACACACACACAATGATAGGTAGTATGTCAAAGGGATGCAGGAGCCAAGTGAAAGATCTACCAATGGTCAAAGCAGGAAAAATATGACCAATAAAATATAGCAGTATTGGATTATAACTCAAAGTATAAAACAAATACCTATGACTCCATAGTGATATGAATAAATGATTGAGTAAATAATTAATGGGTAATAGACAAATCTTCCTTGCATAAGAATTCCAGATTTACATAGACAGTCTGCCTTCAAGAAAATGAAGCACAATTTTTCACACTCCTAAGTGCTTCTGAATAGTGTAAGGTGGAAAGGGAAAAAAGTACAAGTAAGTTTAAAGTGGAGAAATGGCAATACTACCCTGGGCAGATGATGAGGGTTGACATCATCATGATAAGTAACAATGATAGCAAGTGCTTTTTATGTTATATGATGTGATGTGATGAAAATATGACTGTACCTATGTGGTCATCATCTCCCAAATCATAAGATCAATCTAACGATGAGAAAAACAGACATCATTTTGTAAGGATTCCCACAGCACAAGAGGGGACCACATGTGAGTATTTAAGCTGAAAATCCCAGTTTAAGTGAGACAGCCTTGTCCACTAGACAGGAGAATAAGCCTTGAGATGATTCCAGCCTCCAGGCTTCTAGTGTTTCAGCTGATGCTCCAGACATTGTAAAGTAGAAACAAACTATCACCTCTTTGTACTATATATCCAAACATTCAGAATGAGAATAACAATAATAGTAATTTGTTATGCAATCATAGTAACTGAAACAATTATAAAATGGAATATCTCTTAACAAGTTTATTGAAATACAATTTATATAACATAAAATTTGTCCCACTATTTTCTTCAAATGTTTTATAATTTTAGCTATTACATTTAGGTCTATAACATATTTTATGTTAATTTTATGTATAATATAAATTTAGGGCATTCTCAACTACCCTCCAGCTTTTGATTTCCACCAGGCCTTTTAAGGTTTCCCTGTGTATACATAAAGCCTCCTGATCATTCAAAAATAGCTCTTCTGTTATTGTCTGATGTCCAGAATTTTCCTGTTAAATTTCAGCTGGTTTGTTGTTAGCTATTGATTGAAACCAAGGCTAACACTGGGGCTAGCATCCCTCAGGTTAGCATTGCTGCTGGTTTCCCCTGCTGTTTTCCTACCTGGTTTGCTGTTTTTACTGACAAGGCCACTGGAATAAGGCTTCAATTCTCTACTTCAAATCAAGTTGACTATGGCCAGTGAAGCTGCTGATTTTCACTGCCAGCTTCAATGTGGTAAAACTGCCTCAACTACTAATACAGTGATAAGGTTGATAGAGTTCCAGTCAAGAACATTACAATTTTTTTGTTATTTCCTGAAACTCAATTTTTTGTAAGTAAATACTTTTCTATTTTATTATTTGCCTCTGTCATTGCTAAAGCCCTGAAATGGTGATGATGGGGAACTTTTTAAAAAAATATTGTGCCTTTTATGGCTATTTGGGGACAGAGGATTTTTGCTATCCTCTTCGTCATACCATAGCCAGCAATCCACACATATCTCTTTTTGATTTTTATTTTTTGGCAGTACTGGGGTTTGAACTCAAATCATCCTGCATGTTAGGCAACTGCTGTTCTACTAAGCTACACTCTCACCCCAATTTTTAAAATTTTGTTCTAAGTTGCCTCTGCTAGCCTGGAGCTTTTGATCCTATTGTCTCAGCCTCTCAAGTAGCTGGAATTACAGGTATATACTACTGTGCCTGGCCCCACATTTGTTTTTTAAAATAACTTGTAACTTTGAATTTTCAATTTTTCCTGAGACTCTTACCTAGTTATTCTTAAAAGCATCTTAAAAAGCTTAAAGGCATATAGTAAAGCATTATTATTCAATAAATCAAATATTTTTGAGCACCAACTATAGACTTCTCTGGATCTACAATCCTAATTACAAACATAAACACAATCACTTCTCCCAGCATTAAATTCATTGTGTCTAAGTAACAGATGACCAGGGTTCAGGAACTTTAGTGCATCTAAGAATCACCCAAGGCACCTAATAAACTGTGAATTCCTAGCCAATACATAAGCTTCTGATTCAAAAGTTTTAGTGCAGAGCCCCGGAAACTACATTTTTTAAACAAACATCTCCAGATAATTTTAATGCAACTGGTCCAAAAACTGCACTGTGGAGATACTAATGAAGGCTCTTATCTGAAAAAAAGCTCAAAATATTTTATATAGAACATCCAGATAATTGGGATTGAAGTTCTTTGTGTTTTTTACACTCATAGGTACCCTTCTGACATCATCAGTGTGGAAATATTACTAATATTACTATTGTGTTAGTCACAGTTTTGTCTGTTCAACAGGCTTCCATCTTCTGTTAATTGAAACTTTATTCTGAGTTTGACTCCTTTCTTTGTCCATGAAAGTCGTAAGATGGCTCTGGCCTCTCCAAGAAATGTATCCATCCCACCCTTTTGGCCAAAATGGTTAGCTCAGGAGTGGTCAAGTCACATAACCAGTTAACAAGGGAAATTCCCAGGACTCTTGTTGGGACTCTGGGAAGAAAATTTTGCATATCTGCAACTGAGCAATATAAAGACAATATAAGCCTAGATCTGCTACTACCATGTTAGGAGATTTTCCAGAGGTTAAAGCATATGCAGATGAAATCAGTCAAGGAGAGAAAGTCTTTGTTTGAGTATGTTGAACCAACTCTCATTTCAAGCTCTGAAATTTCCAATTATACACAAAAAATTCTCTTATTTAAATGAGTTGGAGTTGGATTATCCTTCACTTTAAACTAAAATTGTCATGAAGTATCTTGTTTGGGGGCGGATATCAAGGATTGAACTCTGGGGCACGTGACAACTGAGCCGCATCCTTGACCACTGAGCCACATCCTCAGTCCTATTTTTGTACTTTATTTAAAGATAGGGTCTCACTGAGTTGTTTAGCGTCTCGCAGTTGCTGAGGTTGGCTTGGAACTTGCGATCCTGCTGCCTCAGCCTCTCATGCTGCTGGGATTACAGGTGTGCACCACTGTGCCCAACTGTCGTAAAGTACCTTGACTTTGAACTAGCATCTCCCTCTGCTCCACTCACCTCACTTGTACCCTGCTTGCAGAGGCACATACAAATACACACACACACACACACACACACACACATGCACGTGCCCTTTTCAGCAGTTTTAGGTATAATAGTTTCTACACAAAAATACATACCGAATTAGAGCTTAATACAAATTTACAAAAATGTACATTTCACAAAAATAAGACAAGTCTGTAGATGATGATGATGTGTCAAATATCAAAATTCCTCACTTTAGCCCAAACCCTAATTAATTTAATGTTCATTATTTCACCGTTAGTAACAAAAAAGTTAAGGAAGACATTTGTTTCAGCATCCCCACCATCCTATGCTGTTACTAGTGCTCTAATTACTCTCATCTTTCTTATAATTTTAGTAGGTTTTTTCTCTCTCAACCATTTAAAAACCTGAGAATTTATTCCTGTATTCTAGTACACCCTAATCTATATTCACACAATATATTATTCCACATTACCCTTCTCCGAAGAGGCCCTGACTATGGAAGAGGAGAAGGAACCAAATTATAATTTTTCTTTCTGTATTACTTCCAATTTTAAAAGATAAGACTCCACTTGAGTGTCCCTAGTCCCAGTAATCTAGAAGGTCTTCCTTCATCCATTCATAGAAACCCCTCTTGGTGGTAATTGCTTTTTTGCAGTTAAACTTTTACATAATACATTTACCTTAATTCTTCCACCCTCCTTATAGACATAGTGGTCTATATTAAGGATATTTATATCTGTGAACTTAGATCTTTTTCAAGTTTCCACTAATAGAACAATATATGAGATTCAAGAGTATTCATTCCCATAAGAATTTTACATCATTTTAAAGGTGCATAAAATAATATTTTAGAAAGACTTAAAATGTGCATTTTGTACAACAATTTTAATATGAAAATGTTTTTTATCACCTGTTCATATACAGGAAAGCTTGCAGCTCTATCAAGCAAGAATGTAATGACATTAGCTTTTGACAAAATTAAGCAAGGAAGCAATTTTTACTCTGCTAGAAAATCTTCTGCAGAAGTAAAACATATTTCAATAAATGTCATTTTGTGTTATATCTTTTTTTTATTAAACCCCAAACAAAGCAATCTTTCTGTGGGTCAATAAAAGTGACTTAAAAATAAGGAAAACATTAGTGATGGAAGTTGTCCTTGGTCTCGGAAACATCTGTTGTTCTTTCACATATCATTACAGCTATATTTGATTTTCCACACAGAAAATTGTTCACACCTGTTCTCAGCATTTTTTTTTTGCAGCACGTATTTACAGCATATCATTAACACTCACTGTTTCCTCAGCTAGATAACATCTCACACTATTGAATCAGTGCTGTTTTACATGCCAGAAGAAGGTGATTTAGCCATTTATCACTGTTCAGGCAGCATTTAGATACCCAGACTCAGGTATTCTCCTCATAGGACATGAGAATGAACCGTTTGCTCTGAGTGTTATAAATCGGTCTGTATAATTAAAACATGCCAAATAAATAAGTTGAGTTACATACTGAGATTATACACTTTCAAGTTCACATCATTTGCATTCTATTGCCACATTATATCCAATTAAATTTAGAGCCATTTGGAAAATATGCTCTTCATAAACTTGTTTTGATACCATCAATTAAGCTTGAACAGTGCCACTTGGCTCAAATTTCATTATTTTCTCACTTCCTTGTATCTTTCAAGAATTGAATAGGGTCATATGTTTTGCATTAGGAGAAGAAGAAAGTAATCTGTCTCTCACCTCCTGGTTATAATCCAGTCTCCTTAGCAAACAACTCAGGCCTGATTTATCAGTTTCCTGGTTAGGGCCCAGTTTTGATGGGCAAGATGGCCTACTTAAGATGGGACTCATTTAGTTTTCTTGAAATATTATATTAGCCATTCATTTATAGTGTAATATACTCCTCACTTCTTTGTGCTAGTGAAAACTATGCCTATAAACCTTTATTTCCAGCAGCCTACATTATTAGACTGGACATATCTAAATATGAAATATGTTAGTTTCTCTTAATGAAGGTCAAATAAGAAAACTCTGCTACAGTGACAGTATAGACAGTTTTCATGGCATTTCTACTCTAAAGTTATTGGGTCAAAAATTCTACATAAATTGAGCTTTAAAATTGTATAGTATGTTGCATGTTAAATAACAGAGATTCACATCAAAAAATCAAGAATTTGACTGCAGTTCTCTTTTTAATTTAATTTCCTACACTACCACCAAATGGAGGAGGCAACTCAAGGCAGGTTGGAGAAAGGGAAAAGAGATTTCATTTACTACGCATTTAGATTTTTAAATTGCTTTTTACAAATTCTAAATAACCAAAACCCATTTTGACTGTCCTGACTTTTGAATCCAGATTGCTTTGGTTCAAACCTTGACTTTAACAATTAATTTCTGATACTGGAAAACCTACTTAACCTTTCTGTGCCTCAGATTCCTTGTCTCTAAATTTGGGTACAGTAGTGCCTGCATCTTTGGTTTAATTAAGTATATAAATCACCTAATGCCTGTTAAAGCATATGTGCTGTGTGTTAGCTATTAACTAAATATTAGTAAACCACGAAATCTAATTAGTGCTTCTGAACAACACACTCACACACTTTCCATTCTAAAGATGTTGCTTTACTTGCTGTGCTTTTCCTACTGACTTCACTTATTTAATAGTTTGATTCTGATCTCTACCCTGCTCTCAGATTGAGATTGTACAGAAATCAAAACTTCCATTTCAGCAAGCATAACTTATCTACTGCTAAACATGCTAAAGCAGAGTGAGAGTAGCATTTGTAACATGTTCTGCTTGACCCATTAACCCAATTTAACTTGATGCTGAAAGCGTCAGTTGGAATTTGGAAGCACTTTTGCTGATGATCAATTTTAAGAAGCTATCTTTTCCTAAAAGCCTATCAGTTTGAACTATATGTCAGATACAGGACACAGAATAAGGAGTTATTTCATAGATGGAAAATGTATAGAATCCCATATTTTATAAATTATAATTGTGCATAGCAATTGTAATTGTACCAATGCTGAAATGGTTCCTGATCTGAAAAGGGGATTTTTTTCATTAGCCATGTAATTCTATGATGATATCATCAAACAGTGCTATGATAGAAGCTGCTTCAAACCCCACCCTAGATGGCCTAAATAAATATTGTTTCTATTTTTATCGTTTTATTTAACAGAACATCTTTATCTTATTATAATTAATACATTTTGAACTGAATTCAGAATATAAAGTATATTTAACTTACTACCAAATATATTTTGTAATTCTGAGAAAACAATAGAGAATTTTGACAGGCTTTGGGCAAAGAAAAAAGACAAACCTGGACTCTCTCAAGAATTTTTCTGGTAATAATAATTTATTGTCTTTGAGTAGCTTCTTTACTTTGTCATGAGGTCATTTATAGAGATGTTAATTTCGGTTTGTTCTCAAAGATTCTCAAGAATTGAAAGGCTTTGGTAACAGGAAATGGTAAGGAATAGTGAAGGAGAAAAAGAACGAGAATGATTTCTAGGTTCTTGGTTCTGGTCAACAATTGTCTTCATATGGGTGCCATTCCTCAAGAAATAAAGAGTAACAGGAAGAAGAGAAAATCTAGGACTAGAAAGATGTGACTGTTGTTTTTGATTTTGGATGAGTTGAGTGTGAGAGGTATTGGGGCTGGTATTTAAGTGGAGATATTCAATAGATGATGGTATGCACACACATACATGCACATGTAAACATATGAGTGATATGAGGATATGAGTTTGCAGCAAACAAAACAGAATTGAAGTCAGAGGAGGTGCTGAAATTATCTGGGAAAGTATGCAGATTGAGAGGAGTGCCTAGGAAAGAATGTGTCATTGTCATCTCCCCAGTTCCTCCTTTTTTGTGGAGAGGGCTGATTTATTCATTTTATAGTTTAAAAGTCTCTTAATATTATTTTTGTAAAGTGTGACTGTTCAAATACTTGTTTTAGGGTAGGACTTTAACTTACATAATGACTGCTCATGTGGGGATTTCAGAAGACATTCACACATGGTTTTCTAATTTATATTAATAGACAATGGTTTCTGAAGTCTTAAAGATGTAACTCTCCCCCTTAAAGTCCAAAGAAATTCTAAGTTTTACATACATATAGACCCATTATAATGAAAAATTAATACATATATATTTATGATGACATGTAAGGCCCATAAATAGTAACAAAATATGTCCATCAGCAGGTAAATGCCTTAACAAAGAAAGAAATCACATCATTTGCAACAACACATATATGCCTAGAGAACATTATGCTAAATAAAATAAGGCAGGCAAAGAAAGACAAATATTGCATGATTCTACATGTGTGGATCTAAAACTGTTGAACCCATAGGAGAATAGAATAGAGTAGTGGTTACCAGAGGCTGGGGAGGGGATGGCAAAATGTTGGTGACAGATTAAAAATTTCCAGTTGGGCAGGAGGAATAAGTTTTTGAGATCTATTGTACAGCATGGCAACTATACTTATTAATAATGTAAATAATATATCAAATTGCTAAGAGAGTAGATTTTAAATGTTGCTACCACAAAATAGTATGTATGTGAGGTAATGATATAGTTATTAGCTTGATTTATTCATTGCATAATGTACACATGCATTAAAACATTAATTTTTATCCCACATATATATAATAATTGTTTATCAATAAAATAGTTAAAGTATCCACAAAATAATTTTGGAGGTGTAGCTTAGTTGTAGTGTACTTACCATGTACAAAACCCTAAATTTAATCCCCAGTACCTACAACAAAATATTAACAAAAAAAATAACTCCAAATCACCACCATGAGTTCACTAATTTAACATTATTTTCTATGAGCCTCATTTTTTCCAAGTCTCTTTTTTTAGTATTGGGGATTGAACTCAGGGGTACTCGATCACTGAGCCACATCCCAAGCTCTATTTTGTGTTTTATGTAGAGACAGGGTCTTACTGAATTGCTTAGCATCTTGCCATTGCTGAGGCTGGCTTTGAACTCGTGATTCTCCTGTCTCAGCCTCCCTAAGTGCTGGGATTACAGGCTTGAGCCATCGCACCTGGCTCCAAGTCTTTTTTTCTTTGCCTATTTCTCAGTATGAAATTAGAGATATATTGTGATTATAATTTTTTTCATTTAATATTGAAATATATCTGTTGTTATATTTTGATTGGCTTCTTTTGGCCTGTTTCCAATGAATATTATGGAAAATAACACTTATGGACCATAGACTGTTTCCAGGGAAATACAAAACAAGAGCTTTTTACTAATAAATTAAAATGCATTTAAAACACTAACTTATCAGCAAAGCAAGCTGTAACTGGTTGCAAAGAGCACTAGTGTTGACTACTTACATGTCACTTGGCCGCTCTTATCTGTAGGTGAGATAGCTTCCATAGTAAGCGAAGGGAAGGAAGCAGAGTGTTGCAAATGTCTCCTCGTAGCAAATTTTTAGTATCTGTCAAATTAGGCTTTCACTGAAAAAATGTTTGAGTAAAGTTTTAAAATCCTAGACCATCACATTATCATATTTACTCATATACTGTATGTAAACCTAACATTGCCATTGTTTTACAGGTCTCTGTCCAATAGTTTCGTGAACTCTTTGAAAATGAACAGTGTTTCTTAGTTATGTCAGGGTTTCTAAATTATGCTTTCTAAAGTCTTTTTTTTTTCACTTGGGAGAATTTTCAATCAAAATTTCTCTTATTTACAGAATCAGTTACCTTTCAGTGACCATTGTGATTTGCTTTATTTTGAAAGTTATTTTGGAATAGACACCCACGAAATTCGCCTCTGGTGAGTGTGATATGTGGAATTAAAGTCAACATAGATTCAGTCCCTACAAATTGACAGAAACTATGCTAAGAAATTTACTAATTCCGTTGCTTGAGGAGTGTCAAAATTTTCCAAGTGATATAGATACAGTGGATCTCCTAACCTAGTGAAAATAGTTCCAGTAGTAAATTTTTTAGGAATAGACCACTGAAGTTTATTAAATTTTTTTAAATGTCAGTGATAGATTTGAAAGGAGACAGGAAATTGAGAGGGACACATAGTGGACTTGGGTGACTTAATTGAAATCTTGCTCTCCTCCATCCTCTTTTCTTTTTCTATCCCTCCTCCACACCCTCCTCTTTATCTTTCATGTTTATGAAGACCTGGTTTCTAGTGGCTTATTCTCACAGAGAAAGCTTGGGAAACTCAAACTGTTTTTTTTTTTAATTTTTGGAACTTTATAATTACAAACAAATTGGAAATATTGAGTTTTCTCCCACAAAATAATACTATTACTTAAAAATATGCAAGATGGAATGTTGTGTGTGTGTGATAGAGAGAGAGATAGAAAGAGAGAGAGAGGTGGGGGGAATGCGAGAGAAAAAGAAAGAATACGCTTGAATAGGTCTTTTTGGAGGAAAAATGCAGAGTCATGTCATCAAACCCTAAACAATATTTATTGAAAGTTTAGTTATATAAATGTTTTAAAACAGAACCAAGACACCTATGTGAGATTAACAATAGCTCCAAAGGTGAGAATACATAGATTAATAATATAAATTTAACCAATTACTATTTTGGGTGGCAATAATATATTTCTATTTGAGAACAATCTATCGGCAACTGATAAGAGTCACAGCAAAGAAACCTAGTTTCTTTAGAGCTGAGTAAAGCTGGGAACACTTTATCCATAGACTTCATATTTTTAAATTCTTGACACATTAATTTTCTTTTCTTAGAAAGGCAGGCATATTCACTTATTCTTACTCAGTTTTTGACTAGCACTTATTTAGTGTTTACAATGTGCCAGATATTATGTATTATTTTTCTATACTTATGAAATCATAGCAACATTATAAAGAAAGTATTTTTGTGTTGTTTATACCACTACTACGAATTATGAAGTTGAGATTTCCTACGTTCGGGAATATCATAAGGGTCAGCCCATCCAAAATGCAATGAATAAGCCTCCCCCTTGGAAAACCACCTTTGGGATCATAGTACCTCCCTTGCCCATTTAGTAGTAAAGCAAGTGTTATTATCCCTATTTCACAGATAAGGAAACTGAAATTCAGGGAGGTGAATTTGCCCAAAAACACATAGCTTAGGAATTCAGAGACTTGAGTCTACTACAGAATTAGTAGACTCAAGTCTACTAAGACTGTCTCACTTGAAAATCTCTATTGTTCCCGTTATATTGTGCTCCCTGTGAACTATTTACTAACTAATGTTATCTACAGTCCCACTTAAAATAATATTAGGAGGCAAAGAGCTTACATAAGACATGGAAATAATTTTTATAATCACTACAAAATTTTTCTTAGCTCTTCTTGTATAAAGATATCCAACATGATTTGGGGGACTGGTTGAGAATATTTACCTTATTCTTAAATTTATTTCAGATGCATGCTCTATGTGATTCTTCTCTAAAAAACATGACAAATATGAGAATAAATATACCATTCAGTGTGCAAAAATAAGGAATATAACTCAAGCATTGTTTATTATTAGGCACTCAATAAGCCAGTTCTTATAGGAAACTTACATTGTGCTAGCAGGTATACTAGATGCTGGCAACACATTGGGCTTTCATTGAACCCAGAGGTGGGAGCATCTATATCTCCAGGAGAGATGTAAGGATGTTTTAACATTTAAAAATGTTAATTTGGTTCACCATATCAATAGATAAAAGTAATGAAAAATGATCAGTGCCTAGTTTATGATATGAGATCAATAAACACAGAAAAGGCTTTAGTCAAGATTCATACATATTCATAATGAGCCCTTTTAGAAAATTAGAACTAGAAGTCAACATTCCTTCTCTAATAAAGGATATCTATAAAAATGATAAAAATCAAACACACAGGTGAAATGTTTTCCTCTTTTCTATTTCACAGCCAGGAAAAATAGAAGTATGTCCTCTATAATCACTTCTCTTCAGCCCTATTAGAAGTAAGTAGGTAGTAAGACAATGAGAAGAAATAAAAGGTATATAACTGAAAAGGAAGAAATACAAATATCATCACTCATTGATTATATAACCATCTACATAGGAAACAAGAATTTATGGATACATTTTAAAAAAATGTTTAGTAAGGTTGTTAACTGCAAGATCAATATATAAAACTATTTTTGTTCCTACACATCAGCAACAAGTTAGTATGAAATAAATATTTAAGATACCCTGGAATAAATAAAATATGGGCAACACCTTTGAATTATTCAGTGTAATTCTAGGTTTTGCTATGATGACACATAAACCCTGACATCTCCATGTTGTAACATAACATAGAATTATCTTTTGCTCCAGTTAATGCATGTAAGGTGGCTCTCTGGTACAGCTTTCCTTCAAGACATGACTCAGAATTCCTGGAAATTTCCAACTTAGGGCATGGTCTTCTGGAATATGTGTTCTATTAGGTAGTTATGGAAGGAAATGAGAAGAATAAAGGAGACAAAATGTTTCTTTTTTTAATATTTTTAAGTTGTTAGTGGACATTTTTTTTCCATCTATTTATATGTGATGTTGAGAATCAAACCCAGTGCCTCACACATGCTAGGCAAGCGCTCTACCACTGAGCCACACCCCCAGCCAGGCAAACTGTATTTTAACTTACATTATCTTTGAGGGAGATGGCCAATGCAGAATATGAATATTGGGTGGACAATATCAGTCTCTGAGAAAAAAATATATTATTGAAAAACACAATAAAAATATAAAGAAAGAAAATTCAGGGATAGGAAAGGGGGGTATGATTGTATGAAATTCCAATCAAAATCACAAGGAATTTTGTGCATATGTGAGTGTGGAATTGGATAAGTTGATTAAAAATGTAATATGAAAGAGCATAGGGCCAATGATAGCTAAGACAATAAAAGGGAAAAAATGAGATGAAGAGGC
>PVHX01031953.1:0-14406 GCA_004024805.1 Geosciurus inauris | reverse complement strand
CCATCTCTTCCAAGTATAATGTTCTTTCTTGATTGTTATCAATTCAGAATAGTGGAATACTACCTACTTCACTTGTGGCTGAGTTCTTGAATCCCTCTATGATCAAGCTTCCAATCCCACTGGTATACATATAGATTCTGATTTTCTTGTTATCTTATTCAGTATATCACCTCTTACACATGCTCCACTTGATCCCTGTCTGCATAAATCAGTTTAAATGTCAGATATTGAGCTATATCCTGGGAGATCACAATGTCGATTTTGATTAGGTGCATTTTTATGGACTAAATATTTGTGCCCCTTAAGTTCATATGTTAAATTATTAACCCCAAAGTGATGCTATTGAGATTGCATTGGAACATAATTATGTCATGAGATCAGATCTTCATGAATAGGATTAATGTTCTTATAAAAGAGACCCCAGAGAGCTCTGTTGCTCTCTTTCTGGTATGTGAGGATAAAATGAATAGCCAACTATCTGCAGTCCAGGAAGTGAGCTTTCACCAGACACCATATTTTTGGTACCTCTATCTTGAACTTCCTAGCTTTCAGAAATGTGAGAAATAAATATTTACTCTTTAAGCCACTCCATCTGTCATAATTTGTTATAGCTTCCTTAATAACATAATACATGTATATAGGAAATAACAAAAATAAATGGCTTAAATAAATTTAGGCATGGACTCTGAATTGTTTTAAACCCAATTCTCTCTATGAACTTAAATGATAAAAGTTCTACAATCATTAGAGACTCAGAGTATTTCTTTTTCTTCTTCTCTCATCATTATTTTTAGTATGTGATTTCTATCTTCAGAGACACTTTGTGATGGCATATGATAATTAGTGCTCCAGGTATTACATCCACTTTCCAATCAGGAAGAAGCAATATGAGAAAAGACAAAATGAAGCACTGCCCTTTTCAGTCAGCAGTCAGCCTTTTTAAGGAACTTTCTCTGAAACCCCACCAAAGGACATCCACTTACTGCTCATTGATAATTCCTTACTTCCATGGAGATACAGCATGCAGTTTTTTAGCTACTACCTTGTCCCCAGAATAACATCACAAATCTTTCAGGAATAAACAAGGAGATACTGAGTATTAAGTAATCAATTTCACAGCCACTCTGTTTATAGTTGCAAAACCCTCTCTAAGAGATGCTGCAGAGGTGTGATATCTTGAAAGATAAACCTCATGCTAGAATATGATCAAGGTTTCATTAAACTCATTTTCAATGTACTGAAATTTACCTTTTTGAAATAAACAAAGCAACGTTGGTTAAAGGGTACAAACTTCCAATTATAAGATGAGTAAATTCTGGAGACCTAATGTACAGCATGGTGAATATAGTTAATAATGCATTGGATATTATAAATCTGCTAAGAGAGTAGATCTTATGTGTTCTCACCACAAAGACACACACAGGCACAAAAGATCATCCTAGGAGGTGGTAGATATGTTACTTAGCCTGATTTTGGTAATAATTTCACAGTGCAAAAAAAAATATATATATATATATATATTGAAGCATCTTGTGTACATCTTACATAGATACAATTTTATCAATGATACTACAATAAGACATAAAATATTTTAAAAAAATCATCTCATTTATTTGTTCATTCAAAAATACTTATCAAGCAGCTACTCCAATGAAGATGGTAACACCTAGAGCAGTGGTTCTTAAAAGGTGGGGATTTTACCCCTGGCAGATATGTGGCAATGTCTGGAGACATTTTGGTTATTGCCATTGGGAGGTTTTATTGAAATCTAGAAAATACAAGCCAAGATGCTTCTCAGAATGTGAAAAATAGTATAGATTATTATAATCCAGGATTGTTTATAATGCTGAGGTTGAGAAAGTCTGCTCTATATATACAATGATAAGCAAACATAGCCAGCATCCTACTGAAATATATACTCTACTAGTAAGGAAAGATATTATTTAGGAAAATGTAAAACAATTCACTAGTAGCAGTGTTCTATGAAAGAAATTTCCAGAAGTTTGTAATAGTTAATAACAGGGGAGGAGATGCAGAGAACATACTATAGTGAGATCCTGAAAAGCCTTTTTGTGCAGATGGAATTTAAACTAAGACATCAACATGAAGGAGACATGTACAATTAGAAGAACGAGAAGTTATACTCCATTTATGTATGATATGTCAAAATGCATTCTAAGCCGGGCGCGGTGGCTCAAGCCTGTAATCCCAGCCCTTAGGGAGGCTGAGACAGGAGAATCACCAGTTCAAAGCCAGCCTCAGCAACGGCGAGGCACTAAGCAACTCAGTGAGACCCTGTCTCTACATAAAACACAAAAATAGGGCTGGAAATGTGGCTCAGTGGTCAAGTGCCCCTGAGTTCAATCCCCAGTACCAAAAAAAAAAAAAATGCATTCTACTGTCATGTATAACTATTCAAAGTAAATTTAAAAAGATTTAAAAATGTAGAGGAGAGACAATTCCAGGAAATGATAGGAGGAACCTTCAGTTTATTTAATTCTGCTATGGCTTAGCATTGTGATTATTAAGCGTAGGAGATTTATCACTGAATAAAACAGCCATGATCTCTTTTCTGTTGGAAGTTCCATTCTTGTTAGGAAAACAACATTAAATAAATTAATTTCATAATGAGATATTTACATTGAAATGCTTTTTGAGAGTAGGTCATTATGAAACCAGTTAATAAGAGGAAAATGTATTTTATATTATAGTCTAGAAAGGCATCTCTGAAGAAGTAACTTTTAAATGGAGACCTGAATTTTATATTACTTTATTTGCATGTGAATGTCATTATTGCAGGCACAACGGATAGTATGTATAAAAGCCTTAGGTAGGAAGATTTCATGATTATAAACAATGGAATGAAGGCAGACATATCTGAAGTATAGAGAGGAAAGAAGAGAATAAATGGATTGAGGATTATTAGATGTTTTTAAAGGGGGTGAATGTCGGGGGATGTAGCTCAGTGGTAAAGTACTTGCCTAGCATGCTTTGAGGCCTGGAATCTATCAGCGGCATTTTGAAAACAAGAGGGGAGCATGTTAGTGGTGGCAACATTCATATATGAGGTTTTTAAAAGGTTGCTTTGGCTGCTGAAGGATAAAGGATAAAAATAGGGAGCATAGGGACAATTTAATAAGGTACTACAGCAATATTGGCAAGAGATATGTTCTATCATAACAAGTGCTATAAGAACTATTAAAGTGGTACTATGAAAAATCAGAAGCAGACACTTAACAAAATGCTTTTGAGGAACTGGGAAGAGGGAAAGGGAAAACAGATATTTATGTTATTTGGGCTGATTTAAACAGAAGACAGTCTTGTTTCATGTAGAGAAAACGGTATATACAATGGTACAAATGCCAGAAAGCACATGGTTCCTTTGGGGTATAATGAATTGTCAACTGAGGCTGGAACAAAGGTTATATGGAACACTGCAATAAAAGAGAAGTATTTAAAAATAGAGGGCAAGGAGATTGTGAAATATTTTGTATGCAATGACAAGATATTTGGAATTTATTTTAAAAGTAAAACAGACATTTTAAGGTTATATGCACATCTCAATCCATATGCATTTTATTTCACATTTGCTAACCTATACTGAGATAATTAAAAGGATATTGGTATATAAAACTATTAAATTTAAGGTGCTCATATAATTATTTTTATTTTTATTCATAGTAATAATAGTAATACAGAATACATTTTCTGTTATTGTGGCTCTTTTTAAGAATAGAAAAACACTTAATTGTCAGTGAGTTCTTATAAGGTCTATTGAAGTACTCTTTTTTTTTTTAATATTTTTTTTTTTAGTTGTTGATGGACACTATGTCTGTCTTTATTTTATTGCTTTGTATGTGGTGCTGAGGATCGAACCCAGGGACTCACGCATGCGAGGCAAGCGCTCTACCGCTGAGCTACAATCCCAGCCCCTTGAAGTACTCTTATACATATCACTATACATATGTTATTGTCTATGATAATTTAAGAACATTTTATGGTAGAAAATAAGGGTACAAAAGTTTCAGTTTACAAGTTTAGTTTAAAAACACTAAAATAGGGCAATTTATAAAAGTGACTTGCTCAAAAATGAAAATACAAAAGTCACTGTGTGATCTCCAAACAATTATAATTACCAGAAACTCAAATCATTTCTCATTATCTTTATAGGCCCAAACTCTGTGTGCATGATAACTCCATCCATTTTAAAAAATGTGCATTAATTTTTTCCACATTTCAATCATGAACAAATAATGACTAATCATTTTTAAATCAAATTCACATTTGAAGAGTAATATCTTCTCAGATGACTTGATGCTCCTCAATACTTGTAATGAATTTGTGTTCTTTAAAAAGCTTGCTGTTTTATTTATATTTGATTTATACAAAATACTGGGAACAACATGGTTAGTGTAGTATGAAAATGAGGCCTACACTAATTCAACCAGTAGAAAATTTAGAATGGACTGCATATACAAATACACTTAAAAAACCAAGAATCAAAAAAGACCATGTGAAGACATAAGGACAAATTATATTATATTTTCTGGAAACCTATACATACTGAAGGACATATTTAAATTCAGGCAGGATTTAAGAGATTAATCTCAGTATATATCACAAGAATTATTTAACACTTGACCAAACACACAAAAGGAAGAGGAGGAAAAATAAATGAGCATTTGTTTTGTATTCCATCTATGTGCTATAGACAGTGCAGGGTTATTTTAGTGCTTTATATTCTATAATCTTCATATTAATAAGAACACCTCATTTTAAAAATGAAAGGCCTGAAGTTCATAGATGTTAAAGTGTCTGAAGATTCATAGCTGGGAAGTGGTAGACCTAAGGGTAGTAGAATCCATAAATATTTGATTTCAAATTTCATGCTTTTTTATTATACCTCATGATGTCTTTCCGGAAAGGATGGACTATCATTCCTTATGATAGAAAATAAAAGAGTGCATGCCTTGATGTACCAATAACTGTTGTGAAATGTAACCCAGTTTTATTTAAATTTGATTTATGTTTGTAGAGTTTTCTTATGTGCAAGTACTTAAACCACATTTTGGGGACTTATACTTCTTCTCCCAACAATTCTGGAATGAGAAAGGAAGTGATTTCTCAGGAAAATGACTCTTTGGGCAAGATTTCCAAATATGTTACCACACATTTTCATTTATCAGTCTTATTTGGGGGCCCCAAAAGATTAATATTTGTATAATATTGTATTTTACTCTCTTAAAGAGCCAAAATCTTTGTTTATTACATGGCTAGGTAACAGTGTAGTACACTTTTGAATATTTTTCCCCAACATTTTGGATCATATTTGCATGTAATTTCCTGGTCCTAAAAATTGAACATTTGTGATTTGGTATTAATTCATAAAAATGATTCTTTATTTGTAAACTGTTAATGAATTACTAAAGGTCTTAATGATAAACAAATGGGTAGTGGAAATGATAGGTATTAGTCTGATTTAACTAGTAAATTACTGTTTTTCACAAAAAGGAAATAACTCAGTGATAATGAAATCCTCAAATAAACTATTGTATTCACTTAAGATTAAAAATTTTTAAAAACACGTTTGTGTGTCTCTAAGTGTATATTAAAGCTTTTTCATAATAGTAGTGCATTTTCCTTTTTTTGGTAGAGTGAAGTGAAAATGGTATAGTATGAGTTATTTTTTGTTTTGGGAGTTTTTTTCAACTTTTTTTACTTATTCTAATTAGGTTTACATGTTAGCATAATGCATTTTGATTCATTGTACACAAAAGGAGCACAACTTTTCATTTCTCTGGTTGTACACAATATCAAGTTACACCGTATGTGTAGTCATACATAAACTTAGGGCATTTTTGTACATTGCATTCCACCATCTTTCTTGCCCCCATGTCCCATCCCCTCCTTTCCCTCCCCTTTGAACAAAGTTTCTCCATTCTTCCCACACCCCCTCCCCCATTATGGATCAGCATCCACTTATTGGAGAGAACATTCTGCCTTTGGTTTTTTGGGATTGGCTTACTTCGCTTAGAATGATGTTCTCCAACTCCATCCATTTACCTGCAAATGCCATAATTTTATTCTCTTTTATTGCTGAGTAATATTCCATTGTGTATATAGACCAGTTTCTTTATCCATTCATCTATTGAAGGGTATATAGGTTGTTTCCGCACTTTAGCTATTGTGAATTTTGCTGCTATAAACATTGAAGTGGCTGCATCACTGTAGTATGCTGTTTTTAAGTCCTTTGGGTATAGATCGAGAAGTGGGATAGCTGGGTCAAATGGTGGTTCCATTCTAAGTTTTCTATGGAATCTCCATACTGCTTTCCAGATTGGTTGCACCAATTTGCAGTCCCACCAGCAATGTATGAGTGTGCCTTTTCCTCACATCCTCGCCAGCACTTGTTGCTGTTTGTATTTTCATTCTTAAATTATAGTAGATATTTGAAGAACAATTGGGAATACATATGATTGATAGGTGATAATGAGGTATTCTCTTCTGATTAGAATTGTTCTAATTAAGTGATTTAGTCAAAACTCATTTTTTTCACTGAAGTGGTAAAGATTAGGACAAGATCTAATTTCAATCTGAATAAATTAATGGTTTTATTTATTTTTATTTATACTGGCTATTTTTTAGTTTCTATTTTTTATTTTATGATTCATTGATTATTCTCATTTTAATTTTGTGGAACATAAGAAATAACCAATATAAATATTTGCATTTTGTATGTTAACTATTTTAGTATAGTCTTGAATTGAGTAGATTAAAGATATCCCTTGTTTATTCTTCCTATCTTTGTTGAGTTTTAATAGGTATATTAAAATAGCACATATTTAATGTGTACAATTTGGTGAGATTAGACACATTTATACCCTTTCTCAGCATTACCATAGTCCATCTAATAAACATATTTATCACTTTCAAAATATCCGCATCTGGTTTTTTTGTTGTTGTTGTAATTGTTGTTTTTAAGGTGAGAATACTTACCATGAGATCTGTTCTATTGACAAAATTTTAAGTACACAATATTTTATTGTTGATTATGGATACTGTTGTATGACAGATCTCTGGAAACAACTATCTTCAAAAAACTAACTTTATCCACTGAATAGGAACTCCCTATATCCCCCTTTCTCAGCCCATGAGATCAACCATCTTATTGTCTATTTAAAAATTGTTAATTGATAAATATTAATTGTGTATATTTATGGGCTATAATGTGAGTTTCTGTTCTATGTACACATCATATAGATTCAAACAAGCTCATTCACATGTCCAGCACTTCACCTAGTCATCTTTTCCTGTACTGAGAATGTTAAATATCTCTTCTTTGTAGAATTTTGAACTGCATGATACATTACTTTTAACCATGGTTACCATGCAGTGCAAGAGATCACTAGAACTCTTTTCTTCAATCTAAATGAAAGTTTGTGTCCTTCATTCAAAATCTTACTTTTCCTTGCCTACCCCTCAATCATCTAGCCTCTAGTAATGAACTTTTTAATCTGTTTAACTATGAGATGAACTTTTTTAGATTCCACATATAAGTGTGATAATGCATTATTAGTCTTTCTTACCTGATTCATTTGGTTAGAATTCAGGTATATCCATGTGTTTTTTGGTTTTTGGGTTTTTTTTTTTACTTTTAATGAATGAGCTCAATGAAATGAACTTTCCTCTTAATGCAGCCTTCACAGTATCCCAGAGATTTTGATATATTGTATCAGAGTTCTTTTTTACCTCTAAGAATTTTTTATGTCCTCCCTGATGTATTCTGTTATCCATAATATGTTATCATTCAATAATGTATTAGTCTCCAGGTGATGGAGTAGCTTCTATTTTTTTATTTTATCATTGATTTCTAATTTTATTCCATTGTGGTCTGATAGAATGTGGGGTAGTATCTCTATCTTTTTAAATTTGCTATTACTTACTTTGTGGCCCAACATATGACCTATTTTTGAGAAGGATCCATGTTCTGCTGAGAAAAAAGTGTATTCACTTGTTGATGATGAAATATTCTGTATATATCTGCTAATTCTAAATTATCTATTGTATTATTGAGTTCTATGTTTTTTTGTTTAATTTTTGTTTGGAAGATCTGTCCAGTGGTGAGAGAGATGCATTAAAGTCACCCAGTATTATTGTATTGCAGTCTATTTGATTCTCGAAATTGAGAAGGATTTATTTGATAGACATGGATGCTCCATTGTTCGGGGCATAGAAATTTATGATTGTTTTGGCTTCTTGATGAATGTTCCCTCAAACAGTATAAAATGATCTTCTTTATTCCTTCTGACTATCTTTGGTTTGAAATCTACTTTATTGGATATGAGGTTAGAAACCCCTGCTTGTTTTCGTGGTCCATGTGAGTAGTATGTTTTTTCCCATCCTTTCACTTTTAGTCTGTGCATATTTTTTTCTATGAGAAGAGTCTCTTGAAGACAGTATATTGTTGGGTCTTTTTTATCCAATCTGCCAGGCTACATCTTTTTATTGATGAGTTTAGGCCATTAACATTCAGTGTTATTATTGAAATATGGTTTGTATTCCTGGTCATTTTGGTTTATTTTTGGTTTTTACCTTGACTTGGTATCTCCTTTGATTGGAGTTTCCTTTAGTGTATTTCCTTTCTTTGCTGATTTTTATTGTTGGTTATCTTTTCCTCCTCATGGAATATTTTGCTGAAAATGGTCTGTGGTACATGCTTTCCATTGTAAATTCTTTTAACTTTTGTTTATCATGGAAGGTTTTTATTTCATCATCAAATCTTAAAACTTAATTTTGCTGGATATAAGATTCTTGGTTGGCACCCATTTTCTTTCAGAGCTTCATATATGTTGTTCCAGGATCTCCTGGGTTTGAGAGTCTGGATTAAGAAATCTGCTGAAGTCCAAATTGTTTTTCCAATGTAAGTAATCTGAACCTTCTCTCTTGCAACTTTTAAAATTCTATCCTTATTGTGTATGCTAGACATTTTCATTATAATGTGCCTTGGTGTGGGTCTGTTGTAGTTTTGTACATTTGGTGTCCAGTAAGCCTCTTGTATTTGATTTTCCAATTCATTCTTCATGTTTGGGAAATTTTCTGATATTATTTAATTGAAGAGATTGTGCATTCCTTTGGTTTGTATCTCTGCTTTCCTCTATCTTGGTAATTCTTAGATTTGTTTTTTTCTTGTGATCCCATTATTCTTGGATATTCTGTTTATAGTTTCTTACCATCTTCATTGCATGATAAACTTTATTTTCAAGATTATATATTTTGTATTCATTATCTGAGGTTCTGTCTTCCAAGTTATCTAGTCTGTTGGTGATGCTTTCTATTGAATTTTTAATTTTGTTTATTGTTTCCTTCATTTCAAGGATTTCTGCTTGTTTTTTTTTCAGAGTCTCTATCTCTTGAAGTAATCTTTTGCTTCCTGTATTTGCTCTCTCATCTCTTTGTTGGAATAATCTCATGAATTTACATGTAATCTTTGGAAGTACAGTGTATCCATGATTTTGCAAATAATGATCTCTTTGTTAAGGTTGTGGAATATTCCTATATGTATAGATACTATACTTTCTTTATCCATTAATCCACTGATAATACCTCACACCTGTTACAATGGCAATTATCAAAAAGATGAATGATAATAATTATTGATGAAGATGTGGAAAAATAGGATATTTATACAGTTAGTGAGAATATAAATTAGTATAGCCATTTTGAAAAATAGTATGGGGATTCTTTAAAAATTAAAAAAAATAGAATACCATAGAATTCAGAAAACATATTTCTAAGTATATACCCCAAGTAATTTAAATTTTTATGTCAGATATGTTTCTGCGCTTTTATATGTATTTTGGCATTATTTAAAATAGCTATGATATTGTCTACATCTATACCTTTGATCATTTAGATGTATCATAGAAGAAGACTCATACAATATTTATCCTTCTGTGACTAAAGTTTTTCACTTAAATAATATCTTCAAGTTTCATCCATGTAATTGCAAATAGTAGGTTTAAACACATTGTTTAATACTCATGATCATTGTGATTTAATAAGTAACAACATTTATTTTCCAATATTTGATTGCCAACGTGAATGTTTACAATTTACACAATGGTATCAAGGTACATATGATAAAAAAAAATTCACTTGAACTTGAGTGCTTTTTTAGAACTGTTAAGTTTCTTATGACTAATTAATTTAATGGTTTCTCTAGTCCTTGTTTTCAATTGTTGAAGGTACCAGCAACAACTTGTAGGCAGAGTTTACAAAATGATATGCCTGTGTACTAAGAGAGACAATGTGTATCTTACCATGTACAGTATGAAACAGAACACAGTCTTTAGACAAAAACCTAAGTTCTAGATAAAGTATTTAATTTTCAATGTCAAAAATTATTCACAAAGGAGATTGCCTGAGACCCAATTCAATTCAAAGAGCAGTTACTGTTTACCAATCAAATCTAAGACACTTTGTTACATACCATGGGATTAAAGAAATTAGTTGAAGACATTCTATGTTCCAATAGGTCTTTCATTTTACACTTAATTGAGAGTTATGTCAACTTGGAGATTGAAGAAGATATCCATTATCCATATTACTTTTTCAAACCCTTGAGAACTCATATTAATCATGAAAGAAATAACTAATGTAATATATTTAAATACATCTTCAAATATATATGTGTGTGTATATATATATCAGATGTATTTATATATATATAAATAGAGATATCACTAATTATTGCATCTTAAAATCAATGCACAGAGTTGACCAAGAGATTTTCAGCCAAGCTATTTTAAGATATGATTCTTCTTAAGTCATTTTGTTGACTAGAAGTCAATATTGTAATAATAATTTTAAGCTTCATATTAATACAATACACATCTATAAGACAGTATTATGCTGTAGAAGTAATTTATAAAATTCTACTCCATGTCATTGTTTCACTGCCCACCTCCCGGCTAAATTCAAGATTGATGTAGCTGTACTATTTCTCATGCTGTCTAACTTTGTATTCTTCATGAAAATTTAGTAGGGATTTCAAAGGATGTCACATGAAATTCACAGTGTGGAGCATGAAAGTTATTTCAGATATGTATATTGAATTTTGAAAAGAGTGACTATAAAGTGGTTTAAAGTAATAGACTAGCAAACTTAGATTTCCTTGATAAATACATCCTAATCAAAAGCCCTAAACAATTTAAATTTAAATTTTACAAATTAATTTTATAAAATGTAGTAGTGGAGAAAAAATAAGTTCTCTATCCAGAAATTACTTTGTAAATCATGCATGATAAGACAGATTTTAGTTATAAGAGAATCTAAACTGATCATTTTTTCAGCTATTTCTTTAATTTTCATGAGAAAATTCTAGAAAAAGAATATAAACAAGTTATTTTGAGCTAGATGTTATTTTAAATATGAAGTTCAAACTTTTTTCTCAGATGTGGGAACTCAGTAATTAGAGAGGTTAAGTCACAGTCAAATATATTTAGATTTTAAATCAACATCAAATTTTATAAAAGATCTGATGTCTATAGAAGTTTGATAGCTACCAAACAAGAATCATCTACCCTGATAATTTTTAAACACACTATAGTATTATTAGCTTTCCATTAGTGATTCTTTTTTTATCTTTATAAATAGCACTAATTGGATTTTGTGTATATGGAATGTTGTGAATCATAGATGTAAGTATTCAATTTATACCTCTCATATTTTTATCCAATGCTTTCTACATGAAACTAAAGTATGAACTAAGCCTAAATATCAAAGATATTTTAAAATTTAAGGCAAAGACATGGCCAAATTCCAAGCTGAGAGGTGATATCTATGAATACAGTTTATAGTGATTAAGAAAGTTGTTGATAATTTCTAATTTATATGGAGAAGGGCTATTAAGAGACAGGAATTTTAATGTTATTAGATTTAATTTCTATGTTACGAGGTACCATTAACTTTTATATTCCTAGTGTGTCCTAGGCATACTTACAGATATTAGAATTGCCTCAAGAAATTTTAAGAGATAGATAGTGTTATTTCTCTATTTCAGTTGAGGTGCTTGAGATTCAGTGTTTTACATAAATTTCCCCAAATCACACAGGAGTATAACATGTCAGTCTTTCTGACTGCAACATTGGCTCTATGGAGAATTTTCACAAGTCTGTGTAAATTGCTTACTGTTCGAGAAACAATACTAAATGGGGGCATTTGCAATAAATTTTAGGATACTAGATTACAAGAAAACTATTCATTGGAAGGCCTTCAGAGATGTATGAAGTGATTCATGCTGTGACTCAAATGATTCCAGATTGTAGCTAGGATATACAGGAAGGGATAATAAGAATCAGAAAAGGTAAATGTGTAAGGAAATAGAAAAGGCATGTTTATGATTTTTGTCTTAACTTCTTTAAAATACAAACAACTCTTTAAAGAAAAATAATAACCTTATATTATGGAGTTGGCCGCATGCACAAATATAAAACATATTAAAATAGCACCCTGAGTGGGACAAATATATTTTTCTTTTATAATGTTCTTACATAAATCTGAAAAATATGAAATAGATATAAACTGTGATATATTAGCTATGTCTAGAATAATCTATAAACTACAGCACAAGAGTTAAAATTTAAAATGCAATAGAGTAATTAAAATTAAATGTTAACAATATTTGATCAACCAAAAATATGGAAGAAAGGGAGGAATAAAGAGAAAAGGAAGAGAATTATAAAATAAATAACAAGTTCATATACTTCAACTTACACAGATCAATAATTATCTTAAATACAAACCAACTAAATACAACAACGAAAGGCAGAGATTGGAAAAAAAGAAACACATTGGATAAATGAACTACAGATAGACACTGCATGCCAGTCTCTAAGTTGCTTTCTTCACAGCAGGCCAGGACTTGTTAGCACAAAACATGAGTCATACCAAACTCATTTTTTACAAATCCAATTATTTTTTAAATAACCCAAACAAACAGAATTTTAGCCATTTAGGGCCCTCCTTTTTAATGTAACCTATAACACCTCAATTAATACCTGTTACTGATTAAGTTAGAACCTAAGGAAACTCTCCTCTCATGTAATCCTCTCCAAGTGCCATCCAACAAATTTCATTATGTATGATGGTCATATTTTTCCTTGATTAGCTCCCAAGTCCCTCAAACAATCTACCATATTTGACACTATGCACCATATGAGTGATAGACTTTATTTAAACAATGTTGCAAAACTAGTACAAAAACTATTAACTTGTCATTCAAACTTTCCTAATTCTCCTGACTTACAATATTTTACCTTATTTTCTATATCTCCCCACTTCCATCTTTCTTCCCCCTCACTATGTATGCATATTGTATTTAATACACACCTATATAATTATTCTCTTAATCATTTGAGTTTGAGTAATGCCCTTTAAATATTTCAGCATATATTTCCCCAAAATAAAGGCACTTTATAATATACACTGCTACATTCATTCTTCATCCAAATTATGACATTAAAATAACAAACTCTCAAAATATATGTAATATAATTCACATTTTATCAATTGCACCAACATTTTTGATCTGCTCCAGAATATTATCTAATGTATTACAATATGTTTGTCACATCATTTTAGATTTCTTCAACCCAGAATGGTTCATTAGTCCTGCATAATATTTCAGTAGCATGACCACTTTAAAGAGTTCAGTTCTTTTTGACAGAGAATAGTCTTTGGAATCAATGACCTGGGTGCTAGGTGTACTGATTATCATGGAAGTATCACAGCTCCTAGATTACCCCAGCAGACAAGACTAGAAAATGTATATATGAAGAGCTATATAAACACAGACATATACATAATACAGCCACATATTTTATGTTAAATCAGTCATGATACATCACTGTAGTAACAGAATAGAGAAGATAAAATTGATTATTATTTCAATATATGCCAAACAAAACAAAACCACTCGTGGCATAATTCAATACATATAAAATGACAAAAAACCATCAACAAAACAGAATTCAGAGAGAACTTTCTCAATGTGACCACTTAGATCTGTTTTAAAACTCTACAGCAGTTGCAGTGAACATTTTTCCCCTAAATTTGGAAATAATACTAGAATGTCTAGTTTTATATATTCTATTAAATGTTGTTTTGAAGACCCTAGCCAATGGAAGACAAAAAATAAAAAAGAAAATACATATTAGTAAGAACAAAGAAGAGTTCTCTATGGCAGGGTTGTTAACATTTAAAAACATGTGAGGAATTTTCCATAAATACAAAAGGCTGAATCTAATGTTTGTCAGTGTGACAGAATACTAAATCAGTCCCAGAACTTATGTTTCTATAGAATTAGCAAGAAAGAGTTTGGAACTAGAGACTATTATGGTAAGCCAA